>JTDE01003731.1:60129-70295 GCA_014338405.1 Paragonimus skrjabini miyazakii | reverse complement strand
TGCACTGGATACCCGTTTTTGTACTCACACACTTGAAGATACAATCAGATCACCAAGCCCCCTTCACAAACGCCATTTGCTAGTTATTGTGGTATGTGATCTCACGAAATGTATTCTAGAGGCAAAGATTACCAATAGCTCAATAACGTCTTGCACACTGCAACACCAGTTGGAAATTTAGGAGCTCAAATAGGTAGGTTAAATGCTGAAGAGCGCGAGACAGACCGCGTGAAATCTCACGGTACACGCCATACGGACGACGACGGAAACTTGTACACTTAAGGTGACATTAACCTATTTCGGATGAGTATTAATTTACAACATTCAACGTGTCACTGCAGAATCACTTTGCATTTTGAGGCTGCAAAGCGCATTCCGAAGTACTTAGCAGAATGCGAAATGGCGTTCACCGTTGCTTGTGCCGCCTGAAAGTTGTCAAACAACAACACCTTATCGTCAGCATAATCAAGATCAGTCAATCTTCCACCAGGTAAGAGGTCCACACCGGCATCTTGTGATTGCCGGAGACAATCCTCCATTATTTCGTCCATGACGAAATTGAACAAAAATGGTGAAAGGGGACAGCCTTGACGTACGCCGATCACGGTGCTGAAACTGTCAAATAATTCACCGTAAACCCTAACCTGAGCTGAAATCCGGGAATAAAGCGCCGACAGTATGTTCACATATTTGATCGGCACACCTCTGTGTTTAAGTGACACTAAAAGTGTAAATCGATCCACCGAATCGAACGCATCTTTATAGTCGAGGAATACGGCGATTGTTGGCCGGCGGTACACATGACGCTGCTCCAAAATTTGACGAAGGGTAAAAATGTGATCTATACAACTCCGCCCAGGGCGAAACCCTGCCTGTTCTTCTCTAATGTTTATCTCATGAACTATAATGGATGACGAAGTACAATGGGTGCCAGAATCCTTGGAATGACGGGTTAAACTAATCCCCCTATGGTTTTCACAAGAGCCCCGGGCTCATTTTTATGTATCGGAACCATTATCAAGTGACCCCAGCACACACGGAGGGATGGTCTCCGTCGTCCATACAAGTTGAAACAGCTGAATCAAGGCTTGTACTAACCTCTTTCCACCCTCTTTGAGAAGTGCCGGCACGATACCATCTGAGCCAGCAGCCTTATTACGTTTGAGAGCCGAGATGCAATTGCGAACCTCAGCTTCAGTGGACGGTTGCAACTTTACCGACGAGGGTACTGCACTACAAGTTTGTGGTGGTAACACAATAGAGACAGAAAGCCAGCTACATCGACTCAGTGTTTCGCCCAACGCTGTAACCTTCTGGACTTATTATACATTAGTGTGCCATCTGCCTCGCTGATAGTTTCGCTGACAGACGGTCGCCTGGGACCAGTGGTACGGATCAGCTTAAAGAGTTTACCGGCGTTCCCTGAGGCAAAGGCGGTCTCCATTTCCTAATCAGGCCTCACGATCAGCCCCTAGACTACGTTTCAGTTTCCTACGGATATCTTTTCTAGACCTGTTATGTGAACTATCAGAAGGAATGTTCCGTTTGGCTTCTAACAACTCCAAGGATTTCTCCGGAATCCAACGTTTACTTAACCCACAAACTACTGTGCCGTATATTACAGTACCTGCTTCACAAACTGCTTGAGATGCGAGTGCAGCAGCTATTAGGACCTTCCGAGTGAGTACCACTAAGGAAGTTTTCCAAGCTGGTTTGGTATTTATGCTTTACCGATGGCAAAGCCAGTTTCTCAACAGCTAATCGTTGCTGTCCGTGGGGTCGTTGCTCAGCAAAAGTAAGAACGAAACGAAAACACACCAACGCAGGATGTGAGTCCAAGAACGACAGTCTTGAATCGAACCACACCACTTATAACTAACAGCGATATGGTGTAACTGAGACTAGGCCTGATTCGGAGAAGGCTGGCACCAAGTATAGCATTGACGTGCACGATGCCTAAAAATAGCTTATGCTCAGCGCACAACTGCAACAATCGCCCGTCATTCTGATTGGTGTGACGCTATCCCAAATCTGCCAACTAAACGAGATTCAGCTTCACCAAGGTGACCGATCTAGGTCAGAACTATATGAAAGCCACGTGTCGAGAGCCGTCAGATCCGAGTAAAATGCGTCCTTTACGCCGTGTAGCATTACTATTCGTTGGACTGTAAACCCTCGACTTTTTATACCAGCACTTGAACTTAACATCGTATACAGAACATTCTATCCTGCAGCTCTCAAGGATGCTCGCTTGAAACTTCGGCGGCAACTAAGAGCATAGCGAGGCCCGATGTACACAGCATGCTATAGACCTCGAACAAGAAGCTGTTACTATGACTCCCGAAAGCATTTATTTCATCCGAGTGACAATAGCAATAAGCATCGTGATCATCGTTTAACGGTCTCCTGAGTTTCATGCGAGTAACTTTGCACACTGAAATCTAGTCACTTTCGGATGAAATATTTCGCCAGGCATGAAGCTCGAGTGATCGCACAGAAACCCAGTGACTGACAGCTGAACGAACAGTAGTACCATTCGAGTAGGTAATACACTTGTGCATAATCTTCCGTATGTGTCCAGCGCGATTCAGTGCCGCTAAACGGGCGAGTTCCTAGGCTAGCGTCAAGCTCGCTTAGCAGGTGTACAGCGTTCGTTTTGCCATTTTAGATACTAGTGTAATACAGTTTACAAGGCAAGTCGCTTAGAACTCAGGACAACTACGCGATGAACGAGAAGTCTAGTGTACACAACGAGACGGAACAGGCCGCTGCTAGTGGGAACTCCCGGCTGCCCACAAGAACAACAGATGAAAAAAATGACGGGAAAATCTGCGAGGCCAATTGTTGGCCTATCTGTAATCCGTAGTAAAGCTTAGGGCGTTGATGGGAACAGCTACAACAGTCGTCCAACTGTTAGCCACCGCTCCGTAAACTGTCTTCTAGTACCTGTCAGCGTTTCTCGACCCTCTCAAGTTTCGACTGAGATCAAGTGATTGAAACGTCACTAGGCACTCAGCCCAGACGAACTCTCCTGCCCGTTTTGTAGACGGGGGCTAAGTAAAAAGAGTTGGTGGCCCAGCTCCAGAAACTCTAGGTTGGTGAAGTCGTTTCACATGACGGGTTTGGCTATTATCTCCACTTCCGGAAATGGCTCATGTAATCTGAGGAACATCGCCAATGGATTGGCCTAACTTTTAATACGTCGTACTTGCATGTAGCTACTGTGCCTCAGCCTAAGCGTAACGCATGAACAAATTGGATTTTGCCCAAGCCGTTGTCGCGTTGATCACATCTTTACACTCCACCAAATACTTCAAAACTGCCATTCATATTGAAGGCTGACAATCTTTGTTTCTTTAGACACTGAACAGTCTTCGATTCAGTTACATGGACTAAACTTTGAATGTTTACCGCAGAAGGATGTGAAAACACTCTAACAGCAAGCGACCGTCAGACCTCGAGCCAGACTGGAACAAGATATGGCAAACACTCGGTAATGTAGGCGAGATATGACGACTGTTCAGTCTCTTCCGTTTCATGCAACCTTACAGTAGACGAAACCCAAGAACGCTCTCCAACAGGATAAGAATATGAAAGTATGAAAATGATACCGGACAGACTGCATTGATTTAAACAGCGGAGGTTTTTGGGGATTTCTGAGCGTAAAGTAGGGCAGAGGCTTCAGACTGTCAGTTTGAAATAACTTTTACACAAGGTGTCGTTACTAGAACAACAGGACCTTGTGAATGCTCTCGTTGCTGACGGTGAGTCGCTGAATGTGAATGTCAAGTGTATGGACCCTGGAAGTTGCACAAGCGCTGATTCAACGTCTGATGAGATCAGGAATCGTATGGCTAAAGTTCGGATAGCGTTTACCAGCTTACGCCACCTGTGACGACAGCGTGTGGTGGGAACATAGTGTCAGCAATTACCAAATCCGCCGGCGCGTCTCCGAGTCGATCAGACTTCATCGATCAACGAGCACAATGATCTCACCACACATGCTTCGTTGGCTCGGACAAATCTTACGAATGCCAACTCACCGCTTAACACGCTGTGCCTATTTTCAAGTGGTGGGTTAGGCTAGATGTGGTAGACTGGCGGCAGGTGTACGGCTTAGATTCGTAGCATGAAAGCACTAACAATGAAGCTTGCTTAGTCGTGGTGCTCTTAGCATCCAGATAGCATCTCAGATAAACAATACAAACAACTTGCACGAGTCATTAACTACAATACCTGTGGTAGTCACATGAATCATTCATCTGCCCCACCATCTTCCTGCTCCATTGCCAAACACCAAGCACCGCCAGAAAAAGGGATTATGATTAAATGGTTGAGCAAATCAAGGTGATCAATAAATATTGACAGACGACTTGGAAGTCGATACAAACAGACCGGTGGGCCGAAACAAACAGTCGATGAGGTGAAGTACTCATCACTAGCCTGGCATCCCGGCAACTTCAATTTTTAACCAAACACGGTATCAATTCGATGATGAAATATTTTTGTTTTAAAAAACAATAAACACACTATCACGTACACAACTAAAATTTGGTAGGCTGAAGACAAGAGTGGCTTACTCACGTAACCACGACAGTATTGTTGAACCAATCACTAGTTAAAGCGAATGGCTAAAGCAGATACGTTCGAGTTCGACTGCTTTCCGAACCTAGCCTCTACTCGTGGACGCACTACCAACGTTACCAATGGATCTGGTAACTGACAGGAAGCATTTGCGACTGATGAATTAACCTCTGTAAACAAAACCAAATCAAAACCCGCCAGACGGAGCAACCAAAATTTGATCACCTCAAGCGGTTATAACTGTTATGCACATGCCTACAAACTTAGAATCCACCCACTGATTATCCGGAAAATAATGTGGTTATACAGAAAAAATAAGGAGCTGATCACAGTAAGAAAAAAATCGATAAAGTCAGCTCGTGGATTGCCCGGGGTACCTAAGTTGCTCATTCGACGTCAGAAATCAATCAACTTTAATGAACGAAATGATGAAAGAGACTATCGGCTAGCGTTAACCTGACTACCTTATGATCCATTTTAATCACAAACGTCACTGTCCTAGGTAAGATGCAAATGGTGAGCATTACCAGTCTACATAACTCCAGTCAAATGATAGCAGACAGTAACGCACCAACAAAAGTAGCTTCAGGACAAATTCTGTGCGGAGATATGATCGCTTCAGATGCCGGTTACGCTTGCAGTCATGTAGTATGCTAGGCGACTGGAGCACGAACCGGTCAAGATATAGCAAACGCATACTTTTACGACAGAAACCGCTGATAACCAGCAGTAGATAATGTTTAAACGGCAATCTTCTTCCCCGCGTGTTTGATACCAACTAATCAACATCAACGTTACAACAAACTGTTGAAAGCACCGAAAGATATGACAGAACATAGGTTGCTTCATTATGAACTCGGCTCCTGATACGAAAACTCGAACATATCACGTGAAACATGAGAACTAAACGATTTTAAACCTTAGAGAGAAGCCTTAAAGTATGCAACCCACAGGTGATCGATTTTCCAGAAGGCTCAAAATCATCGTATGCGTACTAAAGTAAAGGAGCATCTACCAACTGTAAACAGGCCAAAGAGCGCGCACATAGTGGCAACATATTAACAGCACCGCTCTCAGCGTTCGCATGTCAAGATGCAAGTAGCAATGTGGCATAAGTCACGGGTAAGCAGAACATTACCAAATTTCCAAAGTGTAAACAAAAATGCTCGCGGAAACTGGACCTCGAATCCACAAATGCATAACTGGCAGACAGTATCGTTACCATTGAGCTGGCACGAACGCAGAACAACGGGTCGATTAACATACTATGAAGTGTCACCTGACAACTAAATGGTCTACAACGGCAACACACACAACGCCAGAAAAGTAACACCGCGCGCAACGGGATGACAACGGCCTTCGAACAGTTTGCAGTAAGCATTCGACGAGAAACCTCTCTGAGTGTATGTAACTGCGAACAACTCCAACGAACTATAACTCGATAATTGGTATCACAACACACATGCTAAGCAACATGCTGGGTCACACATGTGATGTAATGATTCTAAAAAAGTGAAACAGGACAAAATTTAATATAGCAATCTGGAAACATGTCTGTGGATGACACTATACAATCAAGCCACTTTAAAATGAACCGGTGTCAATTTCCCATGATCATGCGTCAGCTCAAGATTTCCAAAGGGTTCACTGCACACCTCATTAGCGAACAAGACTTCACGATTTATGCACACATGAACAGGATGATAGGCACGGCAATTGGTTTCCTCGAACTAACTACACCTCAGCCGTCGACATGTCTCCCAATCCGATCGTCTGCATTGATAATCCATTTAGAAGGGCGCAAGTTTTGGCCGTCCTAATGGCGGGGAACTCACTGTTTGGAAAGCTCTAGTGCAGGCCTCATGATTATGACGACATCATCACCATCATAACAGCCATGATCCTGACCAAGAGGTGCTGTGGCTCGGGCCGCCGCTCGCCTCAAAAGTGATGTGGAATATCCTGGGGAAAAACGTTACTAAGAAAGTTGAAAATTACTAAAACAAGACTAAGCAGAACTAGAAATGGTACAGATGCAGGTCCGCCATTGACTGCGACACATCTCGGATAGCGGTTTGAGTGATCACGAGGACCCCATTCAGACAGGCGACACCTACCCACTTTGCTCAATGAGGTAGTCAAGGTCTTCAGATTCCGGGACCACGTTGCTGTATGATCATCACGCGGTTTTACCCAACTGTTGGTGGCCTCATTATATAATGCCCGGCACGGTAAACGATCAGATGACATACGAAGTACGTGACCTAAGCAAGCTGTGCACCGTGACTACTTGACCAATTGATCGCGCATCCTGAGCGTTCCGGAATACGCGCCAGTGAACTGCCACATTGCTCACTTAATGTAGGCTATTAGGCGGAGACAACGATGGTCAAACACCGCAAGCTTGTTGACATCTCGCTTACGAACAGGCCACGTCTCCGAACCATACAGCAAAACAGAACCTACACAAGCATTATATATCCCTACTTTCAACGACAACCGAACGTCTTTTCGACGCCACACATGACGCAGTTTGGCAAAAGCAACGCGTGCCTTTGCAATCCTCGTTGATATCTCATCAGCAATACTACAGGCTAACGAGATAGTGTTACCCAAGTATGTGAAACTGTAATGAAGAAAGTAGGAGTTGAAGTGTCCCAGTCTTGAAGCAGCACGTTGCAATTTGAAGGTGCGAAGCGCATTCCATAAAAAACCAACCCGGTCACTCACTCTGTCCAGCATGGTCTGCATGTCTTCGGCAGAGAGGCTAAGTAAGACAATGTCGTCCGCATACTCCAGATCGCTCAATTACTGCACAAATACTGCACACATCCCTAACAGACAACTCCGAGGCTGTCAAGAACGCCTTTCAGGATTGCCACTATCACTTCTTGAGACAAACTAATCCCGAGGAAGTCACCATGCTAGCTGGTGAGATGAACATATAATTTGATTGTTTCACTCCAGAAGGGATAAGTTCGATGCCCGAATACGGCGTACTGACAACGGCAATCGATTACTACAACTATGGGCATTTCACAGACTATCCGATGAACTGCGTAATTCAACATGAGCGATGGTAATGCGTTACGTGGAGTCCGTCATCAGTAACTCAACTACGGACGCAAGTTGATCAAATCACCGTCCAATGCAAGTGGCGCGAAACCGTTAAAGATAGTCACTAATGTTGGGGCAATCACCTTGCTGCATACTATGCCGCAGTTCACGCACGTTTGTTTTGCCATTTGCCCAGAAATTATACGCCGGCAAACAATAATTATTCGGCTAGAATTTTAACGGCGAGGGCATACGAAATGTTTATCAATGACACTTCAGTAGAGTGGGTTAAACGAGCATCGGGAACAAATATCAACAGCTATGCGAATCACATGCGAGCATCGCGCATACGTGGATTTTTGCCGATTCAGTAGAGTTCATTAACAAACGTCAACTGATCCCCTCGACTTCGAACACGACAAGCACCATCGACTAGGACGCGAGTCTGCACAAAGACTGCAACGCTTGTTTGGCCACGTGAACCAAACAGATGGAAAAAAACATTTGTAGCAAGAAGTAGCCCAGTGCCGTTCTCCCTGATTACTGGCTTTACTAACTGTCAACAGGGTGTTACTGGGATTATACGAGAAAGTGACTAACGAATTTACGGCTTATCGCAGATGAGCAATTCATGAAACAGTCCAAATTTCGATTTCTGTCGGAACATTTCTATCCATTCACTCTTCAACTACGTGGTGGACTGCTGCTAGAAACAAACGGCTTGACGAGCCATGGTACTTAAAGCTGAAAGTGATTATGGTGACGACCAATTACGTGATTCTGTCAGGCAGAGGCTCACAACGAACAAGCTAACCAAATTAATTACTGGACGCAAATCAAACATCTGTTTCGCGTCATAAACACTACGAGAGATATCTCCAGAAGAATCGGACTAATCAACAGCTGTAACTACCTTCAGCCTTTCCGCTCTGTCCACTTTATTGATCTGCCCTATGTAGATTTTCGTGAATCACGTTGTGCACCCAGCACACGTGCAGCCCATCATTAACCGAAATAACACCAAACCCTGTCACTTATGTTTAGCAAACGAACTCAGCGTGTAGTGCAATCAGCTCGAATAAGTAATTCTGATGTCCGCCTGTTGGTGCGGACCGTTTATGTGATAACCGAAGAATGCTGGCCACTATTCAGGTACTTACTAGATCACATACACCATCGAAAGCGGACCAACTGGGAATTGGCATACAATGAGATCTCTTTTTGAGAACAAGCAGGTAATGCTTGCCCTGTTCAATTCTTTCTACACACACTATACATTATGTATATATACACCGACTACCAAGCTTCCAAACAGTACCCATCGTGACGTTCCGATACTTACCACCAGTATACCAAACGAATCCGCTCGTACATTTGGAACGTTACAAACCTGCTGCATTTCGTTACAGAGGCCAACACTAACTACAAGCTGGACACGACGCATCTCATGAAAAAACCTCGGAAGCATGCCGATGTATCTCAATGATTAATTAAATAGTCTTCTGCAGTCCATTGCCGTTCATGTTGTGTATAGGTATGCGCACTGTCGTCTGCCCACTATAAACAGCCCATCATCACCATCAGACAGCAATACACCAGTGGTTCACACTGACGCTTAACTGCCACACAACCACGAGGGACAAAAACCTATATGAGATGAGAAAAAAGGGAAAGGGGATGGGACCTAACCACTAAAAAATAGCTACGTCTATATTCAAACATACAACATCAAGGCGCCTACACCTTGCAAACGAACAACCGAACTGTAAGCGTCACCAGCAAAACAGCTTCCTTGCGGCTTTCACTGCCCCGCGTCATTAAGTGTAATTACTTCACAGACAACTCGGCCAAACAACGACAACATCCACACCACTGAGCTCGGTTAGCTTCCATCTCATCTAATGTCTCAAGCCACTGACTTCTGCGAGTCGCGAGGGCTCCAGCCCGGGAGACGAACCCGATCTACAGTGACCAACCCCCTCGTGAACGATTTCATTTGTCTACGCCAGGTCATCATCTGTCCATCTCGCACCTTACGCCAGTCGGCCGCAGCGTCGGCAAACAGTGCTCGTTGTGGCAAACGACTAGCTCGAATCCTTAGTACATGACTTAACCATCTAAGTGACTGAACAGAAGAACTCGCTTGACAATCGATGCCAAACACTTGCTTCCTAACCTCCTCGTTGCTTACTCGTTGGTGCCACTCGATACGAGCGACTGAACGCAGACATCGGTAGTCGAATACCTGGAGGCGATTCACGTCTTCTACCCTGAGGAGCCATACTTCGTTGCCGTAAAGTAATACAGCTCTCACTGTTGTCTGATATACGCGACCCGCCAGCTTCAGAGATACCTTTCTGTCGCCATAAGTGCATCAGATTAGTAAACACCGCCCTAGCCTTAGAAACACAAGCCTCTATTTCATTATCTACACCTCCACCGCCGATGCAGCGTCCCAGGTATGCACACCGGTCAACAATCAACATGGCTTCGTGATCTAACATTAAATCTACGTAATCACACCA
>JTDE01003731.1:45347-60029 GCA_014338405.1 Paragonimus skrjabini miyazakii | reverse complement strand
GACAATCCTCCATTATTTCGTCCATGACGAAATTGAACAAAAATGGTGAAAGGGGACAGCCTTGACGTACGCCGATCACGGTGCTGAAACTGTCAGACAGCTCACCGTAAATCGAAGAACGGACCGAGTGGTGTTAGCCTGTATCCCGATTATCCCGCAACCGGATGTAAGCGATTAAGCGGTTACACTCCAGTTACGCCTTGTATGCATGTTCTCTGAGTTAGTACGAGCAAACCAATCGCCGAGCCTACCATCCTATCAATGTATGCATCAACCGTGAAGTCTCGTTCGCCAATGAAGTGTGCAGCGAACCCTTTGGGTGATTTTAAGCTAACAAATGGTCACACAAATGATATCAAGACGCATGAAAATGACACCACTGCATCCGGAATTGGTACCAAGGTACTGTTTGATGTTTCGCCCAGGTGAACGGCGCAAAACAGGTTCCCGTTCAATCTATGTTATGGCAATACGTTCATGCAATATGCCTATGCAGTGTCACTTAAGTAATGTAACACACTGAAGAATTACTAGTAAATGCGCCAACAGGTCGGGGGACCAACATTTCAATACTGTAGGAGTGTCAGGGGCATTTTCCCGTACCTGCCCACGCGGGATATTTAACCAAAGTTTGTATGGCATTCCGATTTCATAGTCACAGTTTGAGACACTGACAGAACGAACTTACCATGCAAACTGTTTACGAGGTGAAATAACCGATCGATCATAAAGTAACACATGGCAAAATAGATAGTGACCTCATAATAGAAAACTAATCCACCCTAGTATCACAGTGAACTTGAAAGGTCTCTGACGAAATCCTCAATCACACAGCTGAACTCCAAACAATGAACGCGAAATCTCAGCTGTGAAACGGAATCCGCAACACTACCGAGGTATGGTTGGTCAGATGGTGCAGAAGTTATTGCATACTGACCATCAGTATTATCATCGTCACTGTGTACGTTACATCTTACACCGTTAAAGCCACAGAGAATAGCATACAAGACATAATTGAAAGGGAAAAGAAAAACGTGAGGACAGAAAAACTATGTACAAAAAAGACAGTAAAATGGTGCACCGAGAGATTTGCGACACAGATACCACTGATTATTACACTTGGTAATGATACACAGCGTCCGTAAACAAAAGTACTCACCGCCCGTCGGACCACAGTCAGAAAGAGAACATTGCAGTGAGGCAAGCTTCAATGTTACCGCCTTTATGCTACGAATCCAAACAGCGTGCCTGTCACTAGCCTATGGCTGTCACCGTAACCCTCATTCATCAGCAAAGCGTGACATGGTAAGCACTGGGTTAGAAATCGTAAGATGTACCCAAGACAACGAAATTTATGGAACGTTCATTATGCTCAATGATCGACAGAGTCAATACTGACAGTGGTCCCACTACATGTCGCCAGTTTCGAGACACCGACGGTTGGAAACGGGCGTTCTGTGGACATCTTCCATGCGAATCAACAAAGTTCCGCAGACATACAGGACCGCTAGTGTAGTGGAACTATACACTCGGTCTTTCACCGGAGGAATGAGATTATGAAATTGCCACAACTGTGACCTGATCAGATCGTCATAGACGGCATACATCAGCGACTCACAGTCATCAAAGTGACACAGGCAAAGACAGGTTTCAAACACGCATAGCCGACGATTATGCCATCCTGCACAAGTGGACCAAAACACAATACACTGAGCAGGACATCCTAGTAGCTGGCGCATAATGTGGGCAAGCAGCATTACCAAACAGCTCCGATATCGGGTTACAAGCAGGACGACGTAGTACAATCCGGTAATGAAATCCAGGACACCTACACAACATGCTGTCAGTTGGTTTGGATCCCACCCCAGCTTACTCGAGCATCTTCTACTTCAAGTGACGCTCAGTAGAGAAGGTCAAACCTCATCATTCACTCGGCCGCGTGGTAGGTGATATTCTGGAAGTGGTATTCGGAGGCTCCGAGGACCTCGGAGCCGAGCACCTGTCACATAGTGAACTGATCGGTACATGGTAGGTGGGCATTTTTACACTTAGCTTCTCCGCAGACAACACAAACTATGTTAAAGTTTAAACGATATCGTAGGCATACGCAAAATGTACTTTCATCTTCAGTGTGAAATGTTTTGTTGCAGATAGGTCGGTTGCAAGATGTAGGCGCCTTGGAGTTGAAGGTTTGGAGTACGGGCACAGCTGTTTTTAGTTAAGTCCTTTCTTTTTCTTCGTTACGGTTTGCTTTATCGTCATGGCAGTATGGCAGTTAAATATTAGTGCGAACTACTGATGTGATACTGCCGTCGATAAGCCATTTGAGAATGCTGAGCGTTTCATTTACCCAGGTGGTATCATTTTGTCCGTCTGTACTAATGAGGAGGCGTCTATGAAAATAACCGGGTATGTAGTGCATTCGCTAACCCGCGAGGTTGCACACGTCTGATCATTCAGTCGGGGAAAAACTTACAATTCGTGCTTACATTAAATCTTGTATTACAGTTGGAAACTCTAGTCTATTGGCGCAATAGATAGATATAAAAGGTGGGTATGCGGCCACCGTTGTCTCGGGTAGTTGGTCCATAACAAAGAGAGGATCGTAAGACATGTGATAGACGGACGTTGTATTCCAGAACGTTGAAATAAGCATAAAACTATCAGCTTCATCACTAAATTGGCGCGCATGCCGATCCTGATGCCGTATACTTATGGCATTTCACCCACAACTGCCCGCTCCGGGGGCGAACACAATAAAGGGTTACGCTACATTCTCTTATGCCAAGTTGTCGCAACAAGAGTAGGAGACCACGAAATAGTCGCTGTATGAGCCCTCCATAAGGGTTTGGTTTCAGTCACTGCATCGCATGGTATGTGCTGCCACGTACATGCAAGGCCACATGGGGATTGGGTACTGCCAAAATGCTTAAATCCAGGCAGGAACAGTCGAACTGGCGACATGTGACTGAAAAGCAGTGCAACCCGTCCAATAAACGCCGCAAATTCTACAGAAAAATAGAACACTGGAAGGTTCATCTAAACCTCCAGTGGTTAGTTTTTTAATCCACAGTCATTTAAAGCAATCATTACCGGGATGGTCCCAAAAAGATTTACTAGTGCTTCATGTTCTTTTTCTGAGTGGATGTATAGCAGCGATTTACATGCGGCGGACGCCAACAAGCCCTGTTTAGTCGAATTCAGGCCCTAGCCATCGCTGTCGCGTCTTACAATGCCAAGCTTCGAGAAGCGACCCTGCACGACCGACGAGCGGTCAACACTACTCACCACTTGGGTTGGAACATGATTCTACGTACTGTTCGGTTATCCAACGTTCACCTGGAGTTGCGACAACGATAGGGTCATAAAAGCGCGCACCACAGATTTGATGTCCGGTATTCAGGCTGGTATCAAATGCATTAGTGCACTTCAAACTTACTAAAGATTGAATTTCACCCACAAACGGTCACATTCCCATACGTTCCAGGTAGCCCTCTACAAATTTGCTTACTATCAGGCATTTTCATGAAGAATTAGCAGGAAGTACTCAACGCTGGAAGAGGACGCAGAGAGTGTTCGCCCGCATGGTAACGACAAGTCAGCGAAGCATATAGTAAGCCGAGACTACATGAGTAAAACTTACGCCTTGAAGTATAAATAGTGCGCCGATGGAACGCAGACGTTCTGAACATTCCGCTATCCAACTTGAGCTGAACACAATGATCTGATCACGTTAACCACCAGTTTCCTAAAGCAAGCAGCAAAAACAAAGAAGTTCGACTCAAATCAAACAGACCGCTTAGACTGGAAATAGCAGTTTCACAGCAAAAACGGAGGACTAAGAATGTCAACAAAGAAGAAAGACCAGTTCTCGTTCCGTGACTGAAAAAGCAGCTGAGATACCGACTGCAATGACTACGGACTGTTCTACAAGTACTGTTAGCGAGCGCAAAAAATCGTCATTAGAGAACAGTCGATCAAGAAACCGGGCTGTTTTCTAGTGCACTTCCCAACGCAGGCTTGTGCTGAACGAAGATAAACGTAATGAAGCCAAGTATGCAAAGGATAAATTAACAGTCATGCTGACTTTCACAAGTGGAAGGTAAGATGACTTCTCTTGTAATCCAAAGTAGTTTCAGGCATTTTTGAAAGGCGTTCCAGATTTGGAATCAATTAAACATCCAACCAGAAGAGTTGAATGAACCGTGAGCTCGACCAGTCGATTAAGGCGACACCGCAGAGGCCAGGCAACTACACAGTACACCCAAATGTGTGCAGACATCAAATTGGACTTATTTACAGCCGAACACAACCGCCCCATGACCACCAGATTAGGTGGGCCGTACAACTGCAGCAAAAGAAGCGCCTTCTTCGTAACGCTTTAAAATAATGGACCCCGTGGGTGCGATGAACGACGTATTAGAGGAGGTACGATATTCCTGTTGAATTCTGCTGCTAATTTTAGGCACCCCACTTCACAGAATACGTTGGGCAGTCCTGTCTCAGCACATTGAATGTTTGGCAATTTCATGTTTCAGACATGGTCAGTCCTAACGAAAAATGGATTAGCTGAAACATCCGCCAAATTCTAAGCATTTTGATAGTGACGCCACTGTCGCCGCCATACACATACATAAGCGATATTTGAAAAACCTGCCAGTGCCCATTTGGAATTACTTAGACGTGGAAACTTTTCGCAACGAAGATCGAACGTATGTAGTCAATGAGGAGGCTTAATCAGATGAGAGAATCTCTGCTGCAGAAATTTCAATTAGTAGGCAAGCCGAGGTCATTCATGTTGGTCAACTTATGTAAGTTGCGTTATATATATATATATATATATATATATACTAGAAAGGAGATGAGTACAACTTACCGGATTGTACCATAACAATAAATGCAGAGATCAAGCATGTCAGCAACTACCAAATAACAACTCGTTCGAGCGGTTGACCTAAAGCAACTAACGAGCAGTAAAGAAGAGCCACGTAATACAGCTGCTGATTCAGAAACATCTACAAGCGACATTATTTGCTGTGGGGCCGAACCACCAATAAAATTAAGATGAAATTTTTGGGCTCAATGGCAACGTAGCCCTGCTCCGTCACCTACACCCAGTCGTGCGGGTAAAGGTTGATACAACGTCTAGCCCCGCTTGCACTAGTGGACACGGTACCGATCGTCTAACCTATCACATCGCGGTCGTCATCATTATCCTGATGACCACGTTGCAAGCCGACAAAATAAGTTTCGCGCATCTGCATATTTTCCGGATCACGTTCAAACCCGTTGTGTGCCTCGTTAACGAAATATACACAGCTTCCAACTTTCAACCCTTATAACAAAGGGAAATTCGCCTGCCACTTTTTTCTACCGCCATCACCGTGGTGAGAAGTGTTTTGATTTCAGTGGGCGTACTCGTTTCCCTAATTTATTCAGCCGCTCTACGCATCAACGTACTTCAAGTCTCTGCCATGCCGTCTAAATTGTTTCCCTCTTATATTTTTACGACTGTAAAACTGCGGAATTTCCTCTCTCTTGGAGGTTACCCACTTTCCGAAATTTTGAAGAGCCCAATAAATGAACAATAGTTCACCATTTGTTGATAGTTTTCCATTTTCATGCTTTTTGTATCCTCAAATCATGCGCATAGACTTCTTCAATAGACTCACGTTCAACAATTAAAAGCCAGCTGGCACACATTAAGAACTAGCTTAGATATAACCGAAGGGGGAACGTTGGCACTTACTTCACAAGACCACCCTGGCTCAAATGAAATAAAAGGCATTAAAGCGCCTGCAACATACAAAACGCTTCTCTGTAACTTTCATGGCTTCGTTGTCTCGCGGTAGCTTGGTAGTGATTGGTTAGAAAAAGCAAAAACATAAAAAACGACTAGTAAAACCAGTAGAAAATACGTCTTCGAACAACTTCAGACGCCACATGCTTTACCTGACGAAGTAATATGAACAACCAACGAGGTAAATCAGAAAAGTGGAACGGGAAAAAAACAGCCAGAGTGCACTTTTCGAAGCAAACGCATACGTTCGCAAACAAATTACGCTCGGATTACCTTCTGTTCAAATTCTCATGAAAGCCGTAAGGAAACTGTCTTGCTGATGACGCCTTACTTTCACTTACAGCTCGATTGTTTGTTTGCAAGATGTAGGCGCCTTGATGTTGTATGTTAGAATGCAGACGTAGCTATTTTTAGCGGTTATGTCGCCTACCCTCTCCTTTTTTTCTTGTCTTCCTAAACAGGATTTGTTTCTTCTTCGTGGCTGTGGCAGTTAAGCATCAGTGTGAACCACTGATGTATTGCTGTCTATGATGATGATGGAGTCTAACTGCACCGGATCGAAATGCAAACGGAAGGAATGAAGCATGAGCAAAGTAAACTAGTTCACTATTCAGACGGATGTCACCAGGATAGCGAAAGTTGGCAGACTGTGGTCGTAGGTAGTCAAAATAATCAACCCGAAAATATCTCCAAGTAAAAAGTTTGACTAAAAGGCAGTTACGCATTGTAAAACGGCTATGGTTAATGATTTTTAGCAAAGTGAGAAACGAATAGCTACGCGGCATTGATTCACGAACTTCAAACCAAAAAAGTCAGCCAACTGCAAGCGAGTTTAGACACATCATCCTGACTGCTTCGGGCAAAAATTGAACAACCCGGTGGTTATCAGATCCTAACACTGTGTGATATAGGGCGGAACCTTCTAACATGAATGTATTACGTTTTGGTAGCCTGAACATTCGACGAGCAAAACAATTCATGTCCAAAGGGCTACGCAATTCATCTGAACAGAGTAATCGTGTTCCGTATATTACCCACTATCTGACTCGTCTGGCTTTATTCGTGTAAATGTAGGTGGGCTGGAACGGATGATGCGGAAACAGCGATATGACGATGATGTATATCTCCGTCGGCTCAATGAGCACCCTGGGAAATGGTCCGTTATGGTTTAGCACCGCACATGGTTACGTAGTCATAATCGACAACACAACAGTAGTGCACGAGGTCTGTCTGTCAGACAACCAAGACAAGGCCTCAGTCCAAAAATGATGGGAAGGACGATTTACTTAAGAAAGCCTTGTATAGTTATGCACTCATCAAATACATAGCGGGCTGAGTAAATAACTTCATGGGCGTAGACTGCAAGTTTCCGTAATTTCATCATCATAACAGCCATGAGCCTGACCAAAAGGTACTGTGGCTCGGGCCGCCGCTCGCCTCAACAGTGACATGGAGTATCCTGGAAGAAAACGTTACTAAAAAGGTTGAAAATTAGTAAAATAAGACTAAGCAGAACTAGAAATGGTATAGATACAGGTCCGCCATTGACTGCGACACACTGCCACCTTGGATAGTGTCTCTAATCAGCGGTTTGAGTGATCACGAGGATCCCATCCAGGCAGGCGACACCTACTCACTTTGTTCAATGGGGTAGTCAAGGTCTTCAGATTCCGGGACCACGTTGCTGAATGACCATCATGCGGTTTTACCCAACTGTTGGTGGTCTCAGTATATAGTGCCCGGTACGGTAAACGATTAGATGACATACGGAATGCGACACATTCCGCTATTTAATTTACATGCAGTGTTAACAAACCGTTGCTCCTTTTGTGCGGACGACGCAAGAAAGTGTCTTGTTAAAGCCGTTCGACAAATTACACGAACTACCGGGATAAATCCAACGAATTAATTTACAGAGTGCATAGAAAGTATACAAAAAACAGTAAGCATGACGAAAGATAGTCTGATTACCACCTGTTCAGTACGGAATACATGATATACGCCAAGCAGAACAATATACGAGAAATCCAAAACTGCAAACAAATTTACAAGAGAACGACTGACAGACAATCCAAAGAAACATTTGCCGACCGAATAATTGTAGTAAGAATGTCTACATATCAGTCTGAATTAATGTTTATTCCCATTAAATGCACACGTCCTTAAATACAAGTGGCACCACGTGATTTAGACAGCAGCACACTAGCCCTTTGTAAGTTAAAAGATGAAGCAGTTATTTAACATAACAGATTTTCTAAACAAACGCTTTATTAATGACTCGACTTACATACTACATGGAAAACTACCATTCTTCGTCCGACTCGTCGAAGATAGATCAGGCCGCTTCAATCTAGAACTAAAATAGCACGACGTTCAACGTATACCGGTAATCCGAAATTCATAGATGGGATGGTATGAATCAAGTGATTTGGCCACATATTTGTCGACGATTATCTTCATCATCCATGAAATTGTACAACGTAACGTGTGCCATTTCGGATTTACTCACTTTTGGTACGTAAACAGGAAGAGATGCTTTACAGTACCGAACTCAACATGCTTGACACAATCAAGGGAAAACATAGGTGATAAATGGACTTGAAAACGATGTACTTCCGTACAAAGCATCGTGCGATCACTCCAAAGGCGACCATGGCCAACACTTACACATGCGTTAGTGAATTAGATGTTTGTGCACAAGTTTAGTAGGACCTACACCAGATCACAGACTTTCCGTTCGTGTTGAAATAAGTCAGTCAAGGCAAAAACGGTTCTTGTGCGATCGCTTTAAATCACAGCACAACATATTTATGAGCTGAACAGAGTTGAAATGGATTTTGAAAGCCAGTCAGTGATGTTCACTGTTTACAGACAAGCTCAACCTGAAAGGAGTGTCCCACACAATTTTCGATGCATAGTTCACAAGGAACACCGGGATGCGTACAATAAACAACATGGTGCATCGGATAGGCCATTCGAAGGCGGTCGTGGGTTTGAACACCACATCGTCATGCATAATTCAACATCACGGAAATTACCTGACTGCATTACTAGTACGCCCAGAAACAGAAATCTGTGAACCGGCACTTCGATGGAATGTCCGGCTCTTTTTTCCGTCACGATAACTCTGCTCCATGTCATGATAGGTACGACTGTCGTTAGAAGATGGGCGACTGAGCAGAGACTTCCGTTGACGGTGGGAATAACTTTGGCTAGACACGTTAAACTCGTTTTCAGTAACTTGATCCGCTGTTACTTTACTCCGAGGCCGCTTACTATGGGAAAAATGCTCGGCAAACCCGTGGCGCTTCATGATGGCATACGGATGACGAAATGAGATAGCGCAGTAAAACAAAAGCGCTGACAACCATCCAACATAGCCTTTTCGAGGGAAATTAAGTAATTCAATGTTGCACAAAACTTGTAAGCCGCAAATAACTAGGACCAATATACGCGATGGTTAACAAACAGATATAAACGAGGATACACTGAGCGCATTAAAATTCCAACACCATTCGGCCGCAATTTTGACCAGAGCATTCTAAAATCTTTTATTTTCGGATTTCTCTCGTCTTCTGGCGGTTGTTCTCCCGACAGAAGTTCGCAACCCACCACCGGAATCGCCGCACCCATCCTCTGTACTGCTTGTAACTTCCGGGTTTATTAGACCGTTCCACGAGTATGCTAATCAGGTCGTGCATATCGGTCTAGAGTACTGGCTTTTAACTGTGTCCAGCGCGCTGCTGTCAGACTAGTCACGGGTCTGAGAAATATCGGGCACGCATCTCGGGTTGAAATTTTTCGTCTGTATCCAGTTGACTTCCGACGACTCATTTACGATCTAATTCTCACACGCCTATTCTTTGGAGTAGGTCTTGTTGAACAGTCCTTTATGGTAGTGAATAATGACGGCTGGTTGGGACATAACAGAAAGCTTCTCTTGCCTCGTCCGTGGACCCTTCTTAGACCACAGTTCTTATTGGATTATAAACCACTTGTAAGTGACTGGAACGTTTCTACCTCCATAACCGTGCCTATTCTCCACAATAATTAAACCAGGTAACCGAATAAGGGAAAGGGGTTTATTGCAAGTAGACTGAGAAAATAAGCTATAAGCGAGGTACGACAAAAAGCAGAGGACTACCAACCAACTAGGAAATTACTGTCACGACCCTGTAGGGTCGAACAAACGAGAGAGTACAGACAGGCAACCAAACAGTGTCAACAATGCGAACAACCCAAATAAATAGCAAGGTAGTTGCAACATTTATCATACCAACAGTGTTTCTACACATTGAGACAGCCTTCTTCCGGAGGTAGTTAGCAGCGCTTCTAGAGGTCGCTGTAAATCATTGCTTGATTCTCCTTGGCTTAAAGCATCTTTATGCGAGTAACCTTATTCTGTTATTAGTATTTAATGTAATCCCTAAGAACGGTGCTACACCCTGTTTTCAATGACTGCCTCTCAGGCCAACAGACGCCCGCTCAACAATCACCAAGAAAAACCGACTGGATCAGGCCTCTGTCTCGAACTCGTGCATCAACCGCTGACCAGTCGAATCTTCTCCAGTTCAATACTAGTAACTCCGATCATATCCTTTTGCATCACATCCGTGTATCGTGTTCGGAAGAACGAATCAGGAACGTAGTACTTTTATCTGGCTACTTGGCGAATTGTGAAGTAGTACTGGTCATCGTAACGCCCAATGAGCCAGCCTTCCTCACTGGTCCTGCGCCGACTTCATTCACTCCTTCGGGTTATGGTTGGTCCCCACGTGGTAACGTCCGTCGATCAAGTACGGCCTCCATTTTTCCAAAGCCTACAAGATCGCCAAACACTCCTTCTCTGTCGCTGTGTAGTTTATTTCAGCAGGAGTTAATACTAGAGTGGCATGTTCCGTAACACCGTTCTTCCGCTCCAGAACAGCTGGTATTCTCCTATTGCTAGTATCCGCACGGAAAACGAAGCTCTGTCTAGTAGCCAGTAACTTTAGGGTTAGCTGTCCCTTCTTTGTCAATTGTTGGATCTTGATAAACGCTTGATTAGTTCTTTCTGACAGGTGAAATCGACAATTATTCAGCATTTCGTATGATGAGCTTGTGAGTGCATTGAAGTTTTTGATGAAGCGACTTCAGAATCCAACGTAACCAAGGAACTGTCGCAACGCCTTTTTAAATGCTGGCACCGCAACAGCCTCGATCGTCAGCAATTTCTCGGACTGTAGTTTGACCCCATCCTGACCGACTTTGTGACCGAGCAGTACTACCGTTTGTTTCGACACTTGAGACTTTGAACTATTAATCTGTCAGCCGGCTAGTTCAACCTTCGGCAACGCACCTGAAACGTGCACTGATGTTCTGTTTCTATCGCGCTGTAAATGACGACATCATCTCCATAGACAGCAGTATTGTTCAGTCCGTCTAGCACCTTTAGCATCAATCGTCTGAACGTTATGGGGCACCTGACAGTCCGAACGGCATATATTTGAAGCGGTGTTGCTTTTCTCCCACTGTGAACGCTGGTTTATCTCTGTCCGATTGCTTGGTTTGAACCTGCCGATATCCAGACCGCAGGTCTAGCACTGTAACTATCTTGGTGTTCCGTAGCTTATCGAAAATCTCTGTCACCGCTGGGACTGCTACGAATTTATTGACCGTAACCTCGTTTAGTCTTCTGAAGTTGACACAAAATCGAAATTTACCGTTGGGATTCTTCACCAACAAGACGGGACAATCGTACGGGCTATCAGCTTCCTCAATGGTTTCTTCCTTCAGCATTTCCTTCACTTGTCGCTCAATTTCCGGCTGCAGGTTAACCGGGTTTCTTCTGGGGCCGAATGGGCGAAATCGCCTCGGTTCAAGGGAGATTTCTTGTTCAATCCAGTCACACCAGCCATATGGATCCTGATTCGAAATGAACAGTTCTCGAAACTCGCGTATCACCTCGTTTAATAACCGGTTGTCACAGACCGTTATTGCTCTGGGTGCGCTTGTTTCAAGGTGTCAAAGCTGGGGTTTGTGTTTTCACACTAAATGAACCACCCCATACTTCGTTACGAGTTTACCATGCTTCAAATAGACCATGGCCTCAGCACGATTGAGAAAATTTGCTCCCAAAATAGTCTACCGTGCATCGGGGAAAACGACGAAAGGTTGTCTGGTTACGTGACCATCGATTCGAGCGTAATATTCCGCCAGGCCATTCACGTTGGAGATAAACCTACCGTCTGTTCGAACGACCATCGCACACGGCTGAGCAACTGTTCCTGGCCTCGAACCCAATCAATGAAGTCGCGGCCTCAGTGACAGTCGAACAACACTCCGGGCTACCATTGATTTCCAAGCAAGCCTGAACTGCCGTCAAATCGACTGCTTCTGTTAACGGACCTTCCAACCCAGACAGCAGACAGTCGTCGAAGTGTTTAAGTATGGCTTTTTCTTACTCAATGGGCAAACTATTTGCTAGTGTCCATGTCTACCGTATCAACAGCAGACGTCGCTAGGGTTATTGTAACGATTCACGTCTGATCGTTGAGTTATGGGTAGCCCAAAAACTATCCCCAAAATGAAGACAAGATTGGATCTAGCATTTTCTACGGTACTATTAAAGGAATGTATCAATAATGACAAAAGACGAACCTCAATCGTTTGTTACGATAGTCTCGTCCAGTAAAATCAATAGTTTCTCAACAGGACCAACAAGTTCAAAGGTGAGCCGTCAAGCCAACAGGTCAGGACAACAATGGCCAATCGCGCCGCGGACATTTGATGACACGTTAATACAACAAAACAAAACGGAGTGGGGGAGGTAGTGGAAACAAGTGTCAGGTAAGTGGGAAAAATAGGGATTGCCAACGATGGGGAAGAATTTTCTCAGTTCATGGATCAACAAATTTACAGTTATCCTCCTTCCCCGTATTCAAAGTCACTAGTTCCTGCGTCAATTTTTCCGCTGCACTTCGAAGGTGGTTCAGTTCACATTGTTCGCCTGCATTCTACTCGCTGCCTGTCAAGGAGTATTCCGCCGAGGATTGTCGCGCCCCATCAAGCGGCTGTTCTAATGTTATTGGATGCGCGATGAGTGCAACTCTGAGCTGATCCCGGGACCTTCGGTGGCATTCCTTCCAGGAACTGGTCTGTCAGCGTGCGTTGCTGTGAATCCTGGTCCATATGCGGCGTGAACGATAGCATCGCTTCCGGTCCAAGCCTGGCGCCGCTGAATCGTCGCATTGCCAAACCTGGCGACCATCGCCGCATTCACGGCGGCCCACTACAGATTCGCATGGCCCTTTCACGCCGCATCCAGTAACGCTTTCGCCCTGTTCTTGAGCAGCGCCCGCAGGGCCGCTATCATCGCCCGGTCACCCTTGATTCCAACCGTTTCGGCCAAGCCTCTAAAGTCTTCCAGAAAACTCCGGATATCCTCATTTCCAAACGGATGCTCACACGTAATGTTCACCCTCTGATCCTGATCACAGCATCAGCTGTTGTGAGCCAAGAACGTTGATATAGCATACATTTTCCATTCAGAAAATCTATATATGGGTTGTACGTTTCAACATGGCAGCAAACAAATCGGAAATTGTGTAGTTCGCCGGTATGGTGTTTCAAGGCCGAAACGGGTTGGAAACGGCCACTTAGGCGCGAAAAGATATTTTTCACATTTTTAATGACATATCAAAATGCATATTACGGGACAAATATATAGATTTCTTCGAGTGTACTAGTGGTGTTGCAATGAAAGAAAACAGGTGTACCCAAAAATCGCCCATATTCGCACTTTTGTTGGAAAAAATGTGTTGTCATTTGCTTCGATAAAAGCATAATGTTGGCTTTCGTAATAGATTTTACGTTCTGAAACTGCCTCCCTTGAAATTTTCGTGGTGGAATACATCTTTCCATCCCGCAGAAACGCTCAATTTCGCGCGGTCTTGGAGATATAATAGAATTTGTAAGTTTCGACCACGTTGTGTTCACATCGCATTGCACACGAAATATCACAGTAATTCCTAATGAAAACTATGTCGCCACGGTTGTTGCTTAGTTACACATCAGAATTATATATTCAGCCTGTTTCCCCGATAGTACTTCCGATGGAAAACGGTCCACGTTATCACTTGATTGTTTCTACCTACGGTGTGGTGTAAACATGCGTAACACGTCCCACCCTATCATTGAAAACGTGCGTTTTGTTTTGTTTATTGCTCATTGATCATGCTTTTAGGTAGCTGGCCATATGTACACGAGTCAATGCTCACTTATCCGACGGATGGTGACCAACTTTGATGCTCGTTATTTATCTGACGGAAACATTGATTCCCACTTCCTCCGTTTCAGCTACAACCTCTCTCTTCGAGCCATGGATGTTTATGATTTAGATGACTGTTGGTCTCTCTTTTCCCCGGCTGCAGACTTCACTAACGGCTGCCAGTATGTTATCTCGGTTTCTGCCGGAACTGACGGATATCTTTATAACTCATCCTGAACTGTCCCAATACAAATTTATTTTGATACCTGTAGTGTTCATTTCTACAACGTTGATCATAGCTTGAGTCAACTGGACGGGGTAAATGCTAGCGTGAATATTTGCGGCATACTTATGCGTTGATCATAGTTTGAGTGAACTGGACGGAGCAACTACTAGCGTGAACATATGCGGCATAATTAGGCGATGATCATGGTTTAAGTGAACTGGACGGAGCAACTACTAGCGTGAACATATGCAGCATAATTAGGCGATGATCACGGTTTAAGTGAACTGGACGGAGCAACTACTAGCGTGAACATATGCGGCATAATTAGGCGATGATCATGGTTTAAGTGAACTGGACGGAGCAACTACTAGCGTGAACATATGCGGCATAATTAGGCGATGATCATGG
>JTDE01003731.1:34143-45247 GCA_014338405.1 Paragonimus skrjabini miyazakii | reverse complement strand
CCATGATCATCGCCTAATTATGCCGCATATGTTCACGCTAGTAGTTGCTCCGTCCAGTTCACTTAAACCATGATCATCGCCTAATTATGCCGCATATGTTCACGCTAGTAGTTGCTCCGTCCAGTTCACTTAAACCGTGATCATCGCCTAATTATGCTGCATATGTTCACGCTAGTAGTTGCTCCGTCCAGTTCACTTAAACCATGATCATCGCCTAATTATGCCGCATATGTTCACGCTAGTAGTTGCTCCGTCCAGTTCACTCAAACTATGATCAACGCATAAGTATGCCGCAAATATTCACGCTAGCATTTACCCCGTCCAGTTGACTCAAGCTATGATCAACGTTGTAGAAATGAACACTACAGGTATCAAAATAAATTTGTATTGGGACAGTTCAGGATGAGTTATAAAGATATCCGTCAGTTCCGGCAGAAACCGAGATAACATACTGGCAGCCGTTAGTGAAGTCTGCAGCCGGGGAAAAGAGAGACCAACAGTCATCTAAATCATAAACATCCATGGCTCGAAGAGAGAGGTTGTAGCTGAAACGGAGGAAGTGGGAATCAATGTTTCCGTCAGATAAATAACGAGCATCAAAGTTGGTCACCATCCGTCGGATAAGTGAGCATTGACTCGTGTACATATGGCCAGCTACCTAAAAGCATGATCAATGAGCAATAAACAAAACAAAACGCACGTTTTCAATGATAGGGTGGGACGTGTTACGCATGTTTACACCACACCGTAGGTAGAAACAATCAAGTGATAACGTGGACCGTTTTCCATCGGAAGTACTATCGGGGAAACAGGCTGAATATATAATTCTGATGTGTAACTAAGCAACAACCGTGGCGACATAGTTTTCATTAGGAATTACTGTGATATTTCGTGTGCAATGCGATGTGAACACAACGTGGTCGAAACTTACAAATTCTATTATATCTCCAAGACCGCGCGAAATTGAGCGTTTCTGCGGGATGGAAAGATGTATTCCACCACGAAAATTTCAAGGGAGGCAGTTTCAGAACGTAAAATCTATTACGAAAGCCAACATTATGCTTTTATCGAAGCAAATGACAACACATTTTTTCCAACAAAAGTGCGAATATGGGCGATTTTTGGGTACACCTGTTTTCTTTCATTGCAACACCACTAGTACACTCGAAGAAATCTATATATTTGTCCCGTAATATGCATTTTGATATGTCATTAAAAATGTGAAAAATATCTTTTCGCGCCTAAGTGGCCGTTTCCAACCCGTTTCGGCCTTGAAACACCATACCGGCGAACTACCCAATTGCCAGCAAATCCCTTCATTTTCTTACGGCACCGATCCCAGAACTTCAATACTACCACGAATGCCAGGACTCAGTTCCTGCTTGTACAGAGAACCAGTTCATGCCACGCTGCAGTCCAGTGTTTTTTTGTATTATTCCAGCGGGTACTTTCATGTCAAAATCCGTGCTTTTACCCCATTGC
The DNA here is from genome assembly GCA_014338405.1 of Paragonimus skrjabini miyazakii. Taxonomy (NCBI): domain Eukaryota; kingdom Metazoa; phylum Platyhelminthes; class Trematoda; order Plagiorchiida; family Troglotrematidae; genus Paragonimus; species Paragonimus skrjabini miyazakii. The sequence continues at coordinate 43,765 of JTDE01003731.1, read as the reverse complement.
TGAATGATAGTGTTGTGCGATCCCTCGTCCTCACTGCGTTGTCCGAGAAACGTTACTGGTCAAAAGCGCATTTATCTGGGTTAACTGTTATGCCGACAGCTGTCAAACTGTCGAAGAGATGTGACCGATTAATGTGGTGTTTCCCGGGCTTGCAACTGGCAAGTTCTCGATTCTGTGGTGGACTAGTCCATTCACGTGTGGCGTCGTCGATGGAATGCTGAAGTTAGCGCACAATGTTCCTAAACCCAATCGGCATGGGCAGAATTTCGAACAAACCCAAAGGCGCAAGTGCGGCTGTTTAAGTGGTGCCTCGTCGGCAGCCGGAACCTGGTGGTAGGCGCGCATCAGATCGATTTTCCAAAACACGCGGGTGCCATGAAGGCTAGCCGTGACGTCCTGTAAACTTCGTGTACGGGACTGGCTGATATCCTCTCAGTCAAAACCCCGGTTACGGTAAGCCCTGTCGTTTTGTCTGCCAGACAATTCTGACTGGAGTACACCAGAAAGTCGAAGTGTTTGGGAAGATCGATAAGGATTGTCGTCATTCGGACGTCGGCTATCGTGAAGATCCAGGGGAGAGTCTTGCGAAAACCCGAGTTAAGTGTACAAGGGCAAAGGCGAAACGCTTTGACAGCGCCTACGTTAGCCGTGCAAAGACTTGATGCGATTTATCTGTTCAGGTCGCGAGCCTAATGTGGGGTCGCGCTAACTTTGCCACGTGTGTCCATTGGATAATGGATTCCTGATTCGTGATTTTTAAGAAATAATGAATGGCCGTTCTGACGAACTATACGTGTAGCCATTAGGATTTGGCTGATCTGTTCGCCGGCTGGACCAAAATTGTGAGACCATTGGCAGTGTTGGTCGTTTTGCCGAATTGCTGGTGACGCCGGCAGTCATCTCGACTTCCAGCAGGTGGCCGTAAGTGAAGTGCATGCGACCATGAGCGGTTGTCGGTCACCGGTCGAGCGTAGACGTGCGTCATTCAGCGATTCAGCGATTGATTCACGGGTTTTAGGCAGAGCCCCAAGATACCCGGGTCAAGTTGGTTTTTGTTGCGTGGTATCAGCAAGGAGTCTGTTGATCATGTGTTGATACTGACCTCGAATGATGGGGCTGCCCAGCTGAGCTAGTAACTTGAGCAACCAACGCGGTAATCGCGTCGTGAGTACCCGAAGCGTGTTGGGATGCGGTGGTGCTGTATAGTTCCCAAATGCGGTCGGCTGACTATGCAAAGACTGCCAGTGTGTTTGCGGTAAGGATATTCTGTATATCCTTGGGCAGACGCTGGGGCCCGACCCCCTATGGAAAACCTCGTCTACGCATGTCGTGTATGCTAACCGTTGCATGTGGCGAAGGGGTTGCGATGGTTTGCGGTTCCCGAGCTCGGTCGCGTTTAGTAGCTGAGTAATGCGCTGGCAGACCAATAAGCTGGCGCCTTCATTTACCACCAGTTTTAGTTGGCGATAGGGTTTAGTGGTGCCCGCTACCTACGGAATATTGACCATCTCGTAATTGACGTAAGGTGGAAATACTGCAACTACATGATAAGAATGAGTCAGCTGTGAGCCAATTTACCATGGCGCGAACGTGACTTTGAGCTTTGTAAACCGCGATGTAGAATTGTTCTCTCGAGAAGGCGCAAATAGTACGGCTAGTGCCTTGATCAAACGTCTGGAAAAAAGTAAGGTTGAACCCCCACTGTATTGCAACTTGTGGACAACATATCAGTTAAATGCCATATATAAAATATACAGAGGATTTACATGTGAGAAAAGCCCATTCATCGTTCCCAGCTTACAAATTTCGTACACGGTGCACTAGGTCGTTTCTCTTCCAGACTGGAATTAACCAAACGTGAAAAACAAAAATCCCGCTGAGAAGGCAGCCCAAACATTTACCGGACGAAATGTATAAGCTGCCGTGTGGAGCCTCATTAGCAGCAGTGACACGCAAGTTATCCATGGAGGCTAGAGACCGACCGTCGACCAGCGAGTAGAAAGAAAGTGCGTTGGTGATCCGGGCTGACGCCATATGGTCATATGGCATGCGGACCAAAATTCTGACAGCACAATTAATATGGACTTTCTTAGTAGCCCAGGTACAAAATGCAACTATGGGTTTGGAAAACTTTACACATCATACCGCAGGCAGACCAGTGAAACTTCCAGTTCGCTGCAATTCCGTCTATACTGGGAAATGTTACATTGTGTGACAGCTGTAGTCAAATCACTTGCGACGTCCGAAACTCCTGAAATTCCAGCGACGCGACAATTGCCTTAACAATATCACGACACTAGTTTGCATTACGTTTTGAATGTAAGTTCACTACTGACTACTTACGCCAGAGTTTAGCCTGCTGGCATAGGTGTCGCAGTTTCACCGGTGTCCATAAACTAAATCTGTGTCACCTTCAATGTTGTAAGTGCACCGACCTTAGAAATTCAGTCATGTAAATATCCGACCCAACCGTATCCCCCCACCAAATATTTATCCCTGTATATTCTGCCTCTCCTGTTTCTAGGCGTTACTTGGACCTTGACCTGGGTGTTTTGGTTTTATCGCGTCAGTTTTGATAGTTGTGCGAATAGCCGATTGCCGGTTATTGTACTTTGCGTGGGTGGTGCGCGCATCACCGTTTGGAGTTCGGCATGTCCACATTATATTTCACTTTTTGACTGCTCAGGAGGACTCTGGTGGGTGTGAACGAGACATTATGTGATTGTAGTTCATCTTTAGCCACTTTGGCCTCAAATTGCTATTCAGTTCCCGGAAACGTTCCGCCGATCGAACACTCTTGAGGCCGTCCAAATAATACCGTTGATAATTTGTTCTTTATTGCCCTGGCACCACGAACCAATCTTGTCTCGACTATTTAGGATCGTTGATTAATTGCTATGCTTTTCTCAAGGTCCCCCTGGAAGATCTTACAGTAGGCTGCATCCTTTTAGATAACAATTTCTTAGACCGTACCGTCAGGAGCGTGATCCAACCAGTACAGAGCGTTTTTGAATTATGAGGGTCGACAGGAGTTCTCGTGGGAGTTCGTCTTCTCCGGCGGCTAGCATGCGGTCGGGATAACGGTCCTCTGACGTCCACACCCTCAACGCTTTAACCGGTTTACACTGAGGTCTGCCTGTTTGCACAGTGATTAAACAATTTGTGAAGTCTGTCTGCTAATTCGTCATTTCATTACAGTCTCCAAACCGTTAGGCTATCAGTCTCAGAATACAGCATGCCTTCCCATTTGGGGCAACTGCAACCAGATTCACTTAAGCTATGAAGAACGCCTGGGTATGCAGTATAGGTTCACATGAGTAGATGCTTCAACCTCATTCACCGAAACTATAAAGAACGTCCGAGAATGCAGTAAGCATTCACATTAGGGTTATTCCAACCCCATTTTCGTAGGATATGAAGAACGTCTGATTATGCAATTACACTAGCAGATGCTTCAGCCTCATTCACCTAGGCTATTAAGAACGTCTGGTTATGCAGTATACGTTCACAATAGTACCTGCTCAACCCAGTTGAATTAGGCCATCAATAACGTCTCTGCATGCAGGATGCGCTTACACTAGGGGCTATTCCAACATCATTCACGTAGGCTATAAAAACGTCTGTGTATGCAGCATACGTTCACACTAGTACCTGCTCAACCCAATTGACTTAAGTTATGATCAGCGTCTGAGTTTGCGGTATATGTCCACACTTGTAGCTTCTCATTTCCAACCACTCTTACCAGGAACAATTTAGAGAACGAACAGATGCGGGAAGTGATTGAAAACCTGCAGTTGAAACGTTTGGGGTACATGGTAATCATCCCCTTTGATTCCGTTGATTGTCATATGGATTGGAATATTTTTCTGCAACGCGATAGATACTTGGCGTTTTAAACCTCATAGTGTGACTGGCCAACAAGTATACCTCCCGGTGATCGGCAGACAGCTTGATTTCATCTGTTTCCGTATATTTTTCCGTATGAACGTCACGCAACCTCAATCTAGCCTGAAACAATGCAGTAGAATGAGTAGAATTTACTTCTGAAGAATCTCGATGATAGAGTGGTACATGATACCCTTTACTTACCCCGTTCCATACACACCGAAGATGGAAACAACCATATGATAGTCATTTCCAACCATTTCTAAGAGCTACGTCTCATCGACCAGTATCTACCTGAAATCCTGCAAACAAGGAGAAACAGTACAAATATCACACAAACAAGGAAACTGGAAATGTTGTTATACACGGTTCAATATCAAATGTGTTACCGTCCTTGTTGAAATGCAATGCCAACAATAAATGGTCGTATATTTCCATTTCGACTATATCTTTACAACGCCGCAAAATGAAGTATTCTTAGGCTGTAGGACGACGTAGTTCATCTCGAAAAGGACGACGATCGCATTTATAAGACTCAAAAATCGAGCTAACGCCGAAAACGGGTTACTTTCGCGAAAATGGTGGAAATTTATTCATCATCAAACAAATACTTTTGGGACTTATTCGATGTATTCCAATTTTTTGATCAACGCCGCTAACATGCAATTGATGTACTGTAAGTGCTTTGCCAGAAATTCTGAGTTTAAAGTTTTAAAAATATTTAAAACTCAAGGATTCGCGCCAAAATGACAGTTTTGCCTTTTGAACGACCTTGAAAGCGAAGTCCGTGAAACGGGTGATTGCCAGTTTTTTATGTCTTGCATACCGGTAGATTTTTTGTCCTGGATTCGCCATTTTCTAGCTGCTTATATTTGTTGAAATTCCACGTGTGCATTTTTGTTATGGAATCGGATATCTGTCTTTTATTCGGAGTTCGGCGTCGTAGATGCGAAGGCAAGCGCCTGGATCATGTTCCGGCCGATCTACAGTGTTTGCTTGCACAAATTTAGCTGCAATCCGTTTGGCACGGATCACTAGCCAGACTACCAGATTCACGTACTTGGTTACTGCGCTGCCTATGTCGCTGGCGCCCTATGTCAGGGATTTATTGACTAGACCGATGGAGATCAATCCTTATGCACGGTGAAGCACGCATGCTTACAGCTTTTCGTAATGTCAGAGGAAAAACGTCCGAAACAGGTCCTCGGTGGTCCTCAGCTGAGGCACCTTGCTCCACATCAGCCGTTGCGCGAGTGGAGGCGAGTGGTGGAAAAACGCAAGATTGACGACAACTTCTTGTGCTGCATGCGGATGCAGAGATTGCAAGAATTCGTACGCGCCGCCCACTTCCCATTCATGCTAACCAGTCCTTTGGATGAGTTGACAAGAATGACTGACTCAGTCGTCCAACACCTCTTAAGAAATTGCATTAGGTTTACATATATTCAATGGGCATAAACGCCGATTTGTATGACGAATCGAGGGAACTCCTATTGGAACTGCAGGATCCGGAAGCCTCTCGATCTCGCCCAACAGGGGTATTTTTTCAAGGTCGCCTTCAGGATACTGATGGTGTCACCACTTTTCCAGAACCAAGGCATGGGAATGCATTAAATTACGCGCTTTATCACTTGCCTCGGGAAATACAACTGCCAGCAAGTAATCGCGACAACTGTCGCCTGCAGCCTTACACCCGGTCGCCCAATTTTTATACACAATGGGAATTCTAGGTTGCGTTTTCTGATGGGTACTGGCACCCAAAAAAGTGTCGGATTACCCAGAGGAGAGGACAGGCATCATTCGCAGTGCTTCAAGCTGCAGGCCAATACGCACTTTTGGCACTAGCTCCCTTACGCTGACCGTGGACCAGCAGTGTGATTTCCGTTGGGTGTTTCTTATTGCGAATGTACCAGATGTCATTACAACATGGACATCCTAAAGCATCTTGCATTATTTGTCGACTCAGGTCATCACAAGTCTCTAGATATCCAAACGAGTACATCGACCACAGCCACATTTTCCTCGACCCCGCCCTCCGTGCACCGCATGCTTAACCAAGCGGTGGTGATAGATGCCGGACATTGCTTCACGAATTCACAGAGTTGGTCAGTCCATCGAACGAGCTACCTGCCGTCGTTAAGGGCGTTGTCCATCACATCAAGACAAAAGATCCACCGGTCTTCCGGTAACACGAAGTCTGACACCATACAACTTGTACATAGCTCACATCGAATTTCAATACATGCTGGATATTGATATAATCCGCCCTCCGGTAACCCTTTGGCAGTTTCTCTGCACATGGTGCCAAAGAGGACAGAAGGCGATTGACACCTTTGCGGACACCACCGTGAACTTAACAGTGTTATTGCTACGGACAGGTAACCTGTGCCACACGTCCACAACCTAACTGCCACTCTTACGGATGAGACGATCTGCAGCAAAATCGCCCTCGTCCGCGACCACTGTCAAATACCGATAGCCCAAAAGAATATACCCAAAACAATCACCATCGCTCCATGGATCTATTCTAATTTTTGCGCATGTCCGTGGGTTTCCGTAACTATGCACAGACGTTCCAACGTTTGATTGCCGAAGTCACCCGAGGATTAGATTTCGTCTGTGCAGATATAGATGACATCCTCATGACCAGGTTTTCCTCGGAAGAACAGTTCGTCCACCAGCGGATGTTGTTTCAGCGTCTAGCGTCACATGGTTTCACTACCAACGCAGCCATCTTCGAACTCGGTCAAACCTCGTTAGATTTTTAGGCTATAGCATCCCGGTAGAAGTGATTAAACAGCTCGAATCTGAGGTCGAGGTTATTCCATATTGTCCACTTCTCGACAGGATTCCCAAGCCACGCTGCTTCAAGTGACTAGTTCATTACCATCTTCAATTTATTCCCAATTCCGCCTAGATTTTGCATCCTCTGACTGATTTAAGTCGGGGCAATAGACGTATCATACACCAAACACACGTAACCACTACTGTCTTCGTGCTGCACTATCAACAACCAAATGCGAGGATCAACATCGCTGTGGGTATATTGGACACAGCTGTAGGTGTAGTGTTGCAGTAAACAATTCTGGAGGCATGGCAACCACTTGCATTCTTTTATCGGTTCCCATGCGAAACTCGAACGTGATACGGCACTTTCGCTGTTGATCTCCTAGCGGTGTACACGGCTGTGCACGGGCTCCACTATGCTGCCCAGCGTCGCGATAAAATCATTTTCACGATCCACACAGCCCGTGCGTATTTTTGAGGAATTATCCTGATAGACATTCACCTCGAGAAACCCGACAGCTGGACCGCATAGCTCAATATTCTACGGCTATCTGCCATGTCCCCGGGGCCTCAAACGTTGCTGCAAATGCTTTATTACGAATGTGCGGCATTTCCACAGGCATAGACCAGATTTTAAGTAGCAATATAGCCGCACCGCAATAGTCTGGTTCCATGTTCTTGGATGATATGAACGCTCCAGCCTGCCCATCATCACAGTGCCGTTGACGACCTCGACTCGTACTACTGTGTGTAGGAGCCCGCTGGGACAGTCCAGGCCAATCGTGCTCCACCCTTTGAGAAGAAAAGTTCCCGAAACACTGCGGCGTGTCACGCCCGGGAATAAGGGCGTCTCTAAGAAGGAATGCAGATCGATTTATCTGGTCTAACTTGAAACAGGAAATGCGGTACTGGGTTAGTTTTTACCTTACATGCCAACGTTCCAAGGTCAACTTACACATGTGCAGCCCGCTGGGGCTTTCCCAACTCCCGTCGATCGCTTTGGCTTTGTCCACCTGGACCTCTTCGGGCCACTCTTATTGCCTAGAGGCCGCACTCACCTCCTCACAGGTATCGACCGGTTCACTCAATGGTCAGAAGTCAAACCGTTGTCGGACCCATCAACGGCGTCTGTAGAACGCGCTTTCGCCAAACATTAGATCGCACGTCTGGGCTGTTCATCGGTGATTAAAACTGTCTGCGGTACACTCTAAATCAGCATTGCTTTATCAATTGACCAAGTTATTAGGCACGCGTCGAGCACACACTGAAGCACACTGCCCACAAGCGAATGGTCTAGTGGGGGTGTTTCCATCGCCGGCCCAAAACTCCATTACCGGTTTACGAGCGAATAGAGTGGATAAAAGCCTTACATGTAGTGCTACTGGGTATTCGCGAATGCATAAAAATTGAAAGTATGACGCCAGCGTCGCTAGACTATGTTCGTCTTCTTACTCTTCCAACTGGCTTCTTCTGACCGACAAGCGCAGATGTTGTCAAAGCTTAGTACTATGCCAGCAAATTAGCGAATAACATTCGGTCGCTACGGGCTAGTGCAACACGTGCTCAACACGTCGCGCTTTACATTCCTAATAAATTCGGCATTCAAAACTTCGTGTTTCTGCGAACAGACTCTGGCAAGAAGCCGCTGCAAAAACCGAATAAATGGCCATTTCGTATTATTATGCGGTCTGCGAAAGCATGCATGACCGAGTATTTTCGTCAACACCCTACAGATTCCATTGACCACATTAACCCGCCTTCAATTACCCACCCCCGATGTGACAACACAAGTATCAACCGAGCAGTCTTTGGATTAGCTCCAGCTTTGCTCCTCGCATCCATCCTCGTCGAACTCCGTCATCAACCTATCACTCGCTCGAGAAAGTGCAACAATTTTCTGGCGCACAGGCTCTAATAGTTTATTTTTCTGTTCAGTATTTGCTACACAGTCGATAATTCATCATACGTACATCAGGTGTGTAAAGACCAGCAACTGGCAATCAATACTGGGTACACATCCCCGGTTCATATTGCACAGGAGTCACCCGCACACAACCGTAAATATCAAGCAGCGTTGCGAGGCGTGCGTTGCAGTGGGTATCTGTCTTTTAATCTAACGTCCGGATAATCCACACCTCCTTATTTCCAGATATGACGCGATGCACGGAAACAGTCGCTGGGCTCAAGGAAAACAATCTCGAACGCCCTATCACTCTTTGCTTACACAGTGAGGAAATCACACCAGGCGTCACCTCCTCTGGAAACGTTTTCAGGATGAGTGGTTCGCGCGAGCCCGACCGGCAAGACAGCAGCAGATGCCCCGGATTACCAGTTAGAAGATCTCCTATATTAGTCACCCAACGCTGCATGTACTCGACAGAACATAAATATCTCTGTAATCCGTCAGTTAAAAAATTTTCTTTTGCCACCAATGTTGTAATTTTGTGGAATTTTGCGGTTTATTAAATTCTAGAATTCTGTAGCTGCGGCATCATTTTGTTTTAATCCTCCGAAGTAAGCTAGGAATGTGTGGTAGTTCAGTGGCGTGGGGATTGATGAAAAAGATAACCAAAAGTTTCACACCATGTTGTTTAGGAAGATTGATGGTGGAATAAAATGGAAAAATATCTCATACATGTGGAAGCATATGGTTTTACTAAAAGTTGAATGTGATAAAGCAGGAAAGAGTTATTATATTTCCATCGAATGAAACACTGTTAAAACATGGGGACTGAGCTATTCAAAAGACGATTACCTGTTTTTTCGAGAATCGGTTCGAAGGTCGTTCAAAATGTACAACTGTCATTTTGGCGCGAATCCTCGTTTTTTAAATAATTTTGGAAATTTTAAAATCGAATCTTCAGTCAAAGTACCTACAGTATATCAATGGTAAATAAACAGCGTTAATGGGACAGTTGAAATACACCGATCAAGTTTCAAAAGTATTTGT
>JTDE01003731.1:0-30065 GCA_014338405.1 Paragonimus skrjabini miyazakii | reverse complement strand
TACATCACGGGTCGACCGTGTCCCATACCAACTGTCACCAAGAACTGATATAACTTCCAGCTTTGAAAGTATGAGGAAATGCTCTACGACATAATTGTGTCCGTTTGTCCCGTGGGTGGCATCCACATTCACAACATGCGGGAAACGTCGAAATAGTTCAATTTGCATTCGTTGGGCAAAGCAGATATGCGTATACCTGTTGCTTTCATCCCGCATGGTGCGCACCACACCGGTCTCACTGATTACCGACAATACCTCTTCAAGATTCTCTAATGTTCTGTGACGAATCATACAGCAAACTCACTTGACATTGCAGGCTTCAATTTGCGGCGGATGTTTCCAACGTCAGCGGTCGTGATAAACTTTCAGTAAACATCAGCCACATATTGCTTAATGTCGGCAGTTGGTGTATTATATTGAACCAAACTCCTGCATTCATCCACCTCACTGACAGTGAGTCCACGATTCACAGAATGGGACTCATACAGCAAACGACTGGGGGTGTGGTTGTGCTCCAACTAGAAAGAGCTGACAACCAGACAGGCATTTCGTCGGATCACATTAAATCTTGATCTGCAACAAGTGTCGCGAGAACTGATTCGTTAAAAATAACAGCAGTTAACTCACTAAACACATCGCATGCCCCTGCGTGCACTCCTACGCCTTTCATATTTCATACAACGACAAAAAACCTGCAAGGTTTTCAGGACAACACGAAAACTTACCTTATCGTACTTCAAGGCAGTTTTCGACATACGGCTTGTCCCACGCACGTAAGTAACGCCCACTTTATCCATATACTTCTGAAGACATTCCTGGAGCTGTGAGAATGTGCAAAATTTACGATTCTCAAACATCGCCTTGAAAGTCGCAATATAATCCATTTCCTACAATTTAGAATATAAGCAAAACAATGAAATGATGAGTGAAAGGAAATGAACATTACTCCAGCATCCTTGTATTGACATCGTCACACGTAATCCACCACAGGAGCAGCGGCCACACCGAATTTCGAAAAAGATGTGCGATAAAGCCGTTTTCAATTAATGGTCAATTTAAACAAACATATATCAACCCATGACACAGAATTCGTCGATTTCAATTTCTGAAACAGATACCACGCTACCAAAGCCGGGGTTTGCTTCAAAATATTTTTCCGAACGGCGAAAGCTGGGGAAATCACGTTCTGCAACTTGCATGCGTGTCACCCAACTGAGGGGGTGATATGGTGGAACCACCTTCGACGCCCCCAAAAGCCTAAACTCCCTGCGGCGGGAGAGTTGCCTTACTAGCATCACCATAGCTATTCACATCACCTTGTGAACGTAAATCTACTATAAATTACTACTATCAACGTTGACGCATTGTCCTGGTTACCGCAGTCTTACTGATGGCTATATAATGGCTCCGTATCATACTCGACAGGCTGCGTTCCACAGAATAACAGTGTTTCAGCCATTATCTCTGGGAAGCCTCCCTATCAGTTCGACCTCTGTTTGAATTCTGAAGTCGATTGGATTTTCCGTGGACATTTCGCCCTCTCTGGCGGTTGGTGTGCGGTTGTGTTAAGGATCCCTCACATCCAACTTTCTAGCACCTTTACCTTTTGCATTGAAGTCCGTTTGTTGTACGATGAGCACACCAGTGACTGAAGCTTGTTTGCAGACTTGCCGTGTTCACATAACGATCTCTGATTTGCGTTAGCATAAGACTGGGGCGTACTGAGCAAGGAACCAGGAACTAGCCGCACGATACACTGTTGAATTCTTCATGCGAAAGTTAGGCATTTTTGATCTATATTGCTTATTGGGTAACTTATAAATCTTATCCTTCCCGGAGCCGCCAACAGTCGTTTTGCTTCGACCCAACCAATGACCAATTGTTTGAATGGGCCTAATTTCGTTGCATCGTCCTCCACTACCGACGGGCGCATAGTTGTTCATTTTGTCATATCGATACTTCCCTTGTTCATTTTTTGAAGGGTTTTCACATACCAGGTGAGATGAGTAACTGTGCTGAATACTTGTTCAGTTATTGCCTTATCAAATCCAGTTTTCACGAGCGCTTTTTAATTGCTCGTTTCAAAGATAATTTGTCTTCTTTGTCGTTATTGGACCGCCAGGTTACGTGCAACTCCTCATGAACTTGAATCGTTAGAGAACGACTCACTAGTACTCAAGTGTTCAGGGTACTTGGCCCAGATACTTTGTTATTTGACGATGACGGTTTGCAACGTCGTCCTGTCATAAAATTCCCGCATTATTCGGGCATATCGAGGTTCAACATCATGCAGGGCGTCATTGGTCGTTACATCTGCGGTGTTGTCAGTTCTGTTCCTGCTTCTATGCACCAACAATTTGACGTTGGGCCATCGAGCACTTCACTGACAATCTCGCCTTTTCCTGTGAGTCGTTCCTCGTTTTGGACGGGAACCCATTGAACAATCACACCTGTGGTAACGTTTCTATACCGTTAATCTTAATTCTTTGAAATTTGCAATGCCTTGAATGTTTCTATGAACTTTCTCAATAATGGAATCTCACCCAACCAGAGTGTTGTTTAGAGTCATCGCTTTTGGTTTGGGTCTCCTAGGACTAGGCAGCAATCCGGCAGCGGGGTAGCAATAGGGACGGTGGCAGCCCCACAGGATAAGATGGATAGTGTATGGGAATCCATCACTGTTTTCTTTGTTCGGTTTATACCTGCTCTGATGAATGTTTCCAGTGAAGTTTCTGATGATCTCTTAGGAGAAGAGCTGACCCTAAAGGCAGGATAGCTAGAGTTGAGACCTGAACTATTCGAGCTCCACAGTAGACGCCGTAGGTCTTTAGAATCCGAACCTGTCCCGACAAACGGTCTCAGATTTAACGCTCCGCCAAAAGATAATGTCAGTCTCTCTGTTCGACAGCGAGCCTCGGTAACAAACCTGTTTAGTGATTAGGGCGGCCTCTCAGACCGCTGGTTCCTGGAGCCAGTCTTTCGAAAGTTGGGGTGGACAGCTTCGATGGATCACGGGAGAACTATTTACCTCTGTCAGGAGTTTTGAATGCAACGTGGCAGATAAACTGATCGACGTGGGATGGGGGCTTCCATATTTTTTGCACTATTGTCGTGATAGGGCGAAAGAGACAATCAAACACTGTTCGCTCTTGCCAAAAGAGTTGGAATTTACAGAGGCTATAGGACTTTTGCGCCAACAATTTAACAGCTAGCCTGAGACTGTGCAAGCGGTAAGTAGGGTGGTTTTCATGGTTCCCAAATCAGTCGCTGTTGATACTGGTGGTTCCCGTTGACTAGCCAGCTAGATGAAGGGCTGTCAGACGGCACTGATGCAGCCTGATTAAAGTGCAGGACTAAACTTCTCAACCAACCTCCTTAAGGCAGTTGATCGATTACCTCAGCATCCACAGGAAAGGTGAGAAGTTGCTGAGAGTATAACTGAGTTCGAAAGGGAACTTAACTCTAGCGTCCTATTAACTTTTATGGAAAAAGAGTGGTAGTCAGCGCTAGTCAGTATGGCCAGTTGGCCGCCCGTCTGGAAGGCAGGACGGGTAACTCGACGTCCTCTTGACCCTTGGGTGTCAGATACTCTAGGTGTAGAGTTGGGGCAGTGCACTGTACGAGAGGACTAAAGTAAAGTTTCCAGCATCAAAGGACAACCACGATATACCTGATGGTGCTAGTTTTATCGGTCAGTCTTTGGATTAACCTAGAGCAACGCTGAAGAACAAAGGACGTTGTTTTTGTGACTGAAAGTGAACTATGTAGCGTGGCCTTGTAGGATACGTATACTCTTTCCGGTATCTGGTTATGTTCGGCGCCATCATACATTGGTTCATGGTAGCAAGCCGGAAGTAGGTCACGAAAAAAAATCATCCTAGTGTGGTGCTGCTACCAGTCTGTACAGTGTGCGTCTGTGACCCGTTCCGAAAGGGTTGGTTGGTCCAGAATCGTAGGTGATAGTCTGAGCCTTTTTGGATAACGTGTGCGACACTATGTTGCTTGATGAATCTATTGCACGGGCGATTGGTTGGCAGGGACAGACCTGTCAAATGATGTCCCATACTCTGCGCGAAACTTGTGCAACGCCATGCAATCAAGTATAGTTTGAGCTGCAATCCTTCACCCAGGAGCATTCCATCATAGCTGGTTCAGCTTAAACGGTGATACAGCTTCCCTTGATGCGGGGTGTCGTCGACTGACAATCTATGATGGAAAAATAGGCCCACTTTAGGAGGATTCCCTTGGAGAGTTTGACTAGAAAATACGTGGGGATTCCGATAAGATGCGACATCCGTGGAGCACACTGGGTACTTGAACGCAGCTTGGGCAATGGCGATGAGTCTTACACAAGCAAGGCCATTTTCTGCTGGAGTCTCAGGTGTCCCTACCGTACCATACCCCAAAATTAACATTGCGCAAACCCCGCTGGAGCACGTCAGGTCTCATTAGACAACTTGATCCGAAGGATGTGAGTCATATTTTACTGACAGAAGCACTTCGGGGGACAAAGAGCTCTATGTGAGGGACAGAGGTGGACTGCGTATGACTAAAAGCAGTGTGATACTCAAGGATGGTCACCAAGAGATAGGCCCGCCATGGAGATAAGATGGTTGCTTATTGCACAGCAACAATTAGATGACTCAGCTACGTCTTGCCACATTACAGAAAAGGTTGATTCGATACCCAGTTAAGTGTTGGCTATTTGGCCGTCATACCGGAGCACACCAGGAGGGGCTACACATGTGAGTGTTACAAACACAACACAAAAATGGTGCTTGCCGCATGATCCCCTGCTTAACCCGAATAAACTCGGTAAAGCACGGATAGTTTTGATTGCGCTGCTAACCAGCTTGGTGTGTTTCTCACCAAAACCTTACTTCAGGGACGGGGCCTGAATAGCAGCAGTAGATGCCCGATGATGGCAATTACTGACACCAAACGAAATTTCTGCAAGTGAGAGTGCCCTGTCCTGACCGAAGAGCATTAATTTTTCTTTCCGTGGGGTTCAGAAGCACCCTCGCTACGACCACGGAACCCAACTTTAATCTCACGCTGAACCGACCGGTGCCAAGTACTTTAGATGGACTAAGTTACTACGGACCGTCGCTTGATTATCACGCCATCCTAGCTATGTGTCTGTGGCGATGTGAGCTAGACAAATTGCATCAGTCAGTGTAGGACCACTTATTGTGTCCGACCTCAGTGTCTCTTGCTTCAAAATAATAAAGTCCATGCAGGCACACGCGTCTTCCGAGGAACTTAGGGCCCTGAGTAAGTCCACAACAAACCCTTACAAGTTGGGTTGACCTGGAAGGTTGCGGCCAACTTTGACAGATGGATTTTCACATCTTTGTGGTACAGTCCTACCAGGAAATGAAGACATGGCCAACCTAATGGTCGTTCTCTGTCACGGTACTGTCACAAGCTGTGATCTGCCACGACCACGAACCAGAAGGGCACGTGGGTGCCTCGTGTGTGCTTGCAGGGAAGCTTTGGCAGTAAACTTTGTTGTCAAGGGCTTCTTCAGTGCATTCGAAAAGAACCCTTGATATGTAAACTTACCATAAGATACTGGTGTCTCTTCTCGGAGAAACCAAGGTGATCACCACAATGGCATAGCGTGGAATGCAGCGCTACTCACTTCTTCTGTCTGCCAATAACTACAAAATTTCTTATATTGCGGCGGACGCCAAGCACATTACATATGCTCTCATCCGAATCCCCCTGAGTGGCTACCCCAGAATATTTGATGCAATATCTGAACAAGCATCCCGTATCCCATAAACAGATCGTTCGGAGAATAAAACAGTGTGTCGCTTTATCGAAGGATAAACGATTCGTTTCCCGTGGTTGATCAACGGGTAGCGATGATCATACGGGGAAGATCCGATTGCTTTGGGGTGTACTGACCATCACTTCACCATCGATCACCCAGGTGCCAGCCACACGAAGCCTCGGCTAAAAATTACGTATGGTGGCCAAATCTCGACAAAGACGTAGAACGAACTGATTCACAGCTATAAGGAGTCCCAAACTCCTCAGAGGAATGTTCCTGCTGTTTCGCTTAGCCGTTGATAATGGTTGGATAATCCCTGGGAGCGTGGTCGCATTGACTACTTTGGCCCAATGGGTCAAATGACGTTTATTGCTTACCGACGCTCATTCGAAGTGAACTGAAGTTTATCAAGAATAATCGTTTTGCGCCTAAAAGCTGTCTCAGCAAATTTAACATTGCACAACCTACTATATCTGACAATGACGCCGAATTTACCAGCAAAGGATTTCAACAATTGATACGAAAGATAACCGGATCTGGCAAGGTACGACCGTTCCTCATCATCCAATGTCCAGTGAGTTAGCGGAATATGCGATACACGCCGTTAAAAGTGATACAAGGAAACAGTTTCCAGCCCCGTTGAAAACGAACCAAGAAAATTTCCTCCACGCGAAACCCAGGGCAGCGGCTAAAACTGCCGGGTGTTTGGCCGAAAGTTAGAGTTTTGTCTAACTCACCCTTTTAGGATGCATTTCTAAGAGGTAAAGACAGACAGGTTGATGGGAGACCACGTGATCGGGAGTTAAGCACAAACGGTTCCGTTTGCCTAAAATATCCCTATGAAATAGGGTATACTTCCATAAAAGTTTAAATAGAAAGTGGTCAGACCACCGAACTCCTCTTAACAGACAGCTAGACCATCACAAGTCACAAAGGCCGTGTAGTTCTTTACTCATGGTCCATC
This sequence comes from Paragonimus skrjabini miyazakii, assembly GCA_014338405.1. Lineage (NCBI taxonomy): Eukaryota > Metazoa > Platyhelminthes > Trematoda > Plagiorchiida > Troglotrematidae > Paragonimus > Paragonimus skrjabini miyazakii. The sequence goes on along the minus strand of JTDE01003731.1, from coordinate 23,322 downwards.
ATACCAAAAGAAACAACCTCAGTCTACGACCCAAGCCACAATTCTCCGAAGAAAAATAGGCCTTTGCCAGAACAACGCCCTATGGAGACAGTTACTGCCAAACTTACAGGATGCGCAACCCAGTGGCACATTTCTGGACGAGTGAAAACATGCCAAATCAAGGGAGGGAGAAAAACAGTATCTGCGCCTGCCGTTGCCTGCACGCTCTCTATCTACCTGTGCAAATATGTCTCTACCACTCCCTTTCGATTTCCGAGCGATCCGCCGATGTTATTCGCACAATCCACCGGCTGACTAACTGTCTTATCTATGCCTCATCGGCGAAGAACTCTTGTGTCGGGTTCGATGAAGGTACGCGCCACTGCCATCGCGCGTCTTCATTCGGCACCAAGCCGAGTGCGCATCAGAACTCCCAGTTTAACGCGCATCCTAAATTGTAAAATCCACTCGAAAGGTTTATATCATCTTAACAAGATGCCATTGCTTAATCATTCCTTAGACTTGGAGACAGGATGAACTTCAATTTGGACCAGGGAACAGATAAAAATGGGAAGTCTGTGTATCCGACAACCAAAATTTTATTCGATCGGCTTACCATAGGAATAGTGCTAAGGCCTGCCGGTAACTGGATTCGATAATTTTGGAGGCCTACATGGTAAGCAATAAATGTTGGATTGTCATACCAAATGTTTCCCGCGCCCGGTCAACTTGTCATTTCTCAAAGGTATTTCGCAGCGAACTCTGCCTTGGTGCCCATCTCGAATTCCAATGAGTTGACTAGAGTCAAGGTTGTCTACTGTAATGCTGAACCGGTTGATTAATGAAAATTCAAACGGACTACGGTCATCAAATGCTCTGCCTCTTAAACCTTCATCAAGTACCGGCACACAAGTCAACTGAGGGTTATAAAATTTCACCAACATTGATGAATCGCGTAAAAGCGACTCAGGTGTTGCGAAACTTGGTCGGCCGACTCGTGTTAGTCAATTCTGGACTGGTGGGTTTATGAGGGAAGTTCGACGGTCTCCAGATGCTGCTGACGGGCTGCCATTGTTGATGATTTGCGCAAACGTCATCTTGTTATAGAACAGATGTGTTACACAGTTGCTATAAGTGCTGTGAGCACGATGAAGCGAAACGTCAACGATCCACCCTCCGGCTTACGGGTTTAATAAGCTAAGAGGAGAGAAAACCTCAGCTGGTTTGAGCACAAGCCTATATCCAATGAGTTCATCAATGAGTGAAGGAAGTGCATAGCAGATCTGGGCTAGTCGTACAGCATTGATCACCCCCATACAGTGGTCACAAAGAGATAATGGAGGAAAAACGTGATGGGTCCTAATTAGGCCATTACGAAGTCGTGCCAAGTGAATTCCAGTTTGTGCGAACCTGCATATCAAGAGTGCCTCAAGCTTTATTCATGTGGTAAATAAATCAGCATGCCACTTTTAAGTGTTTGTACTGTGCGTCTAAATATGCTACAATGAGTTGAGGATTTTTCACCATCTTTTGCTTCATAAACTCCGGTGGCAAATCGGCACAGGTGTCTCCTTGCAGTGACTGCGGAGTGTACATCGTGATAAGTCCTGGCGAATGTAGGCATGACTTAGAATAATAAATACTTGCTCTCAATGACAACGCCAGAATGACTGCATTTTTGGAGCGCTTCGAAAGCCGCTCATATCAAACAAACTTTCTGTGGAAAACGCTGCAGCGTTGTTTGACAGTCACGAATCTCAATCTGTACCAGAACTAAACTCACGCTGCTTCTACTGTCCATGGATGGAGGTGTTAAACTTGACGAGACCTTCATAGTAGGTCCTTTCTTGGAAATTGGAATTTCTTGTGAGACGTAAAAAAGCAATAACTCCACTTTAAAAGAATATATTTTTTCGGTATAGTACAAACAGAGGTTAATACGCCGATTAGAGGTGGGGCGCCAGTAGCCCGCAGGGGAATTTCATCGAGCATTACTATCATTAATGTCATTCCATCAATACAGAAAGGAGACACTTGTTGCGATATGTTAACATTTCAATTACTCCCATCAATGGACGGCGTAAAACATGCGAGTTATATATGACACAAACAGAGATAGACAGGGTATGGACAAACATATAGTCACGTCACGTATTATTTCATCACCACCACGGCAACCCTGCGGGTTGCTTCAACCACTTTTGTGCACGTAGCACCGGTTGATGAGTTGTGATCAAGGTGGCTTCGCTAAAGGTCAGTAGCTTTGGGTTCTGTTGATGTAACAATATTATAAATTTTACTGTTTTCTCGGTCCTGAATGGTTGCTGGGTACGGCAGTCTACGTTGTTCTCTCTAGTAGTGGAAGTGATCATTGTTCTTTCTTTTTTGTTCTTCTTCCTTTCTTTTCGCTTTTTGTTACTACTCTGTTTTCTATGGCCTTCCTCTCATTATACCCTTCCAATTTGAGCTGTCTTGGCAATACTTCTCTTTTCTCAGTGCAAAAGGTTTAGAGGTTATCATCTCAGGAGCTCGGTGCAATGATTACACTAATTTTACGTTACTCGAGAGTTGCATATCAGCTGTTACCCCTTACTCGCCGTAATGCGGTTGGACTTTTCTACCCTACTTCAAACTGAAGTTGAGGTTTCCCCTTCTCCAACCGCCGCAGTACGGTTACAACTGCAAGAACCCGGAAAATTTTTGACAGCAGCCGTCAAGTCTTGTAACCAAGGTTGAACCAAACTAAAATGAACGGGATGGTCAGCGAATGTGGACAGCCCTATACGGTCTAGAGTTTGCTTGACTAAAAGCTTCACTACCTACTGTGTGAAGGTGTCGAGGTGTGCACTTCTGTTAACTGCGCCCCACCAGAACATTCTTACATCACAGAAATTATCGCACCTCGGTACTACTGAGAGTGTGATGAAAATGAAAAGCTTCAAGAAGCACATCGAGTGGAAGATGAGCTCATTCTGTTGATGTTGCAATTAAGATATAACTCATACTAGGCTACTCGTGAGAAATCATGTGGAAGCACGAATTTAACTAATAAAGTAATTGGGGAAATGCAATAATGAATATCGAAGTGCACCCCGACAAGAAACAGCGCCTGTGTGCATGAACTTGGCATTGGGAGTATGACGTACGGGAATAACTGGCTTACAGTAGTCGGTGCCGTGAGCAAGACTGAAGACGAAGCCTATGCGACCGCGGCCGTTCAGGGATGGGGACGTCAGGAGCTTCCTGGAGGAGTGCGAGGACGTGGGTGAGAAGATCTGAGTCTTGAACAGCAAGGTGAAGCTGGCGGCCTAGCGGTTGATGATCAAGAGCAGGGCGATTGTAGTGCTTGGGGCTCCGCGAAGCTTTAGTAACTAGACGCAAAATAGGCGCTGAACGTTACGTTCGACAGATCTGCTGGCTAAAACGTGGTCGTGCGATGGTTCGGTGGTGTCGGCTTGGCCTCAGAAGCAACGCTGTCGTCTGCGTCGTGTCTCTTGGAATATATTTAGAGCGAAACCCGCTTTTTAGCCAGTTTATATAGAGAAAGCCACCAACAATCTGGGGGCTGTTCCAGACGGCTCACGTAGCATGTCCGATGATCTGAGAAGAATCGGGTGAGGCAGCTTGTTAATGGTGGTCAAAAAACCCCGAATAGTCACTGAATTAAAAGTACGCAAGCCAGGTGAACTGGACTACCTCCGGACTGCAAAGAACGAGTTGTCTCAGGAAGTGGCGATTTTAACTTTAAGAAGGACAGAGAAAAATTGGAGCTACCTTTGACACGGACGCGGACGGTGTGGATGCCGGCAAAGATTGTGCCCACTGTGCAAGTGAAGTGCGCCATTTAAAATAACCCCTTTGCTAGCTCCTTCCTAATGAAGAAGGCGAACCAGGTAGTTGAAACAGCCGGGAAGACAGCAGTCCAAACTAAATTAGAAATGAACGGTAGCTAAGAGTGGGCCATCCTATTAAGTAGATCAAGTCCAGGGAAGACAATTCGGGGGTGTGTAATGGTCATTTGAACGGCGAGTAGATTCGCTCTCGAAATTGTTGTCCTGGTAGAGTGCGACATCCGAATCAGCCGCTGTGAAATCAAACAGCTTTTCGTCATTCCTCCTACAGCGCGTCATTCTGTACTGGGAACAAATGTCCTTGACCATACTGAAGCCGCGGTTGGCTTGAATCACGGTAAACTCGTAAGGAAGTTGGATGTGGTCCGTTAGTGAAAACGCAAGAAACCACAGCCTGGGCAGTTTGAGGTGAACGCACTTGTTTCGCTTCCGACCTGTGACAGCCAGTTGATGCATGAAGTAATACATGGATTCCGACCATCGTTCACCTCGAAGCAGAATCCTTACACGAAACCCCCTTGAGCCATAGCGATTTTGATCATTCGTTTTCGGAAAATTCCTAATGTATTTTTGGCATGATGTTATACGGCAACTGCAAGACAGGCTGGAAGAAGAAATTCTCAAGCTGGAGGACAATTCATTAAACCTTTTCGGCTTGATGGAGAAAACAACAGTGAAACCGCTGGATTTTGTGTCGATTTCAGACGTTTTGACAAGGTTACTTTAACTGAGGTCATCATCGTTCAATAAACATTGAAAGGTTCCCATAAGCCATAGAACGCCAAAACACTCACAACATTAGATTTCCGGTCCGGATACTGGCAAGTTTCAATAAGGCATCGGATTACGACAAAACAACTTTCGGTGTGGGCGAAAAACAATGCCGGTTTAAAAGTGTTATTCAACTACCTGGTGCCTCTTCTGCTTTCAGATTACTGATGCGCTGGACGGATACGCCGACGCTGTTTTCAGACGGTATGTGGGACGCTCATCAGATATTCGACCGTCTCCTCGGTGTCCCATGGCGTTTGAATCTAGGTTCATAACTGTTTCGTTGTATACGTATTGTAGGAAAAAGTTATCCAATAAATAACATCAGAACTGTTTACAACCGTCCCCGTGACGATCAACCCGGTGAAATTCGTTATGTTTCCATTTTGAAAGCGCTGACAATGCGGAATAATTCGTGTGAAGTTGAATCTTTGACATATAGAGACTACGAGCTGTACTTTGTTTTGAAGTTCTTCACCTCTTTAACTCACTTAACTGAAACAATAACCTTGAACGAAGCCTTTTACGGAAGTCTGATAAACCATGTGTGTTCAACGATCAAATACATGCGTATATACTGCTTATCATATGTAGATGGTAATGTGAGGATAATGAAGGCCTTTGCGGAAAAGGGTGTTGAACTACGGCTCGTAACTGAAGAAGTTGTAGAGGAACACCTGCAGGAAGAAGTCGCCAACATTTGCAGGAACAGCAAAATCCGTGGGCGTTCGGCATGTGACGTTACCGTATTCGGTAAGAGCGCATCACCCATCGATTAAATACTCGTTCCATTAAGATAATCGTAAAAGATAACTTTGAGATGGCGAGCAGATGCGAAGGCATTCTTCGGGACTGTTTGACTTACCGTCACCCGATGCAAGCGTATTCACGGAGAATAGCTAAGGACAGTATACGTAAGTGTTTATATGTGTCTCCACTGGAGAACCGACGGCGTAGCCACGGGAGATGTTTGACAACAACGTACCCCGCTTCCCACTACCTCACCGGATCACATGATTACATGTTCCATTGGTGCGAACACAACCCAGAAGTCAACAAACATGCCTGCTGTATGCAAGAAAGTAAGACCTGGAACCTTCAAGTTCATGATAACTACAGCTCATTCTCAAAAAGCCAAGCAGTTGCACATGCGTCTAAAATGTGAAAGTTGATGCACACAGCGAATTGAAAGGTTAAAACTTCGATTGCGTATCAGCAATTCACGTGGAATTAATTAATGCCCAGCAGACCGTCCTCAGTAGAATTCTTATAACGCCCACCTGCCACACCCAGGGATAGATTCACTGATATAAAAACTATATGCTCTTGTGTCACGTGATTCTACGGACTGCCTCGTCAAGTTTTCCGTGGATGCTGTTGAAGAACTCCGGTTGCTTAGTTGGAAAACGGATGGCGCCGCGTTAATGGATACCTGGTGATTTATCATTTCATTTGTTACACGGTTACAAGCAAACTGTTCATGACTTATCCGAAGGAGTTACTTTGGGTCGCGCACGTAAAATATCTTTGTAACGCCCGTAAACGACGCGTTCGCAAATATTTATTGCAGGGGATGTCAAATATTTCCTTTGCGATCAACCACCCTATGGACTACCACTGTCGATAAGTTAGTCGATAATGTTTCATACATTTTGCTTAAGATGATGTCATCCGCCATCGGCATTCATGTTCAATACGCGCCTGTTGAAGAGCGGGTACAGCGCTGTATGTGACACTTACGCGGAAGGCATGGAGAACAACAGAGAAAAGCAAATATTTCAAGTGCCAGTAGCTCCGAAAAAGTTGAGTGCTGAGGTCCCATGGTATATTTTTCAATACTAGAAGAGAATTAGTTGAATATTACACCCCTTTCCATATGTCTGCCAAAGACACTCTGTGGCCGTGATAGGCCATAGAAGGCTTTTGTTACTGGTTTCCATGAGCGGCAAATCCTGTACAAAATGTCAGTAGTTCGTAAAAGGAAGGGAAACTAGTTACAGTGCTATGTGAGAGCTCGGGCTTGTTATTTGCTCAGTGTCCTACAAGTTCAACATACACAATTAAGGCTGTGTAAAAAGCTCAGGGGACGGTCATTGAACAGTCATGACGGTTGCGATGTGTTGGCTGTATACGTGAAGTTGAGGAAAGTGAAACGTGTGAATAATAATCAGAATTTTGAAATAGAAAATAATATGCAAAACGTTACAGAAGATCGATGAACCTCGTTCACATCGTTTCTACGTTCGATTAACCTCGTTCACATCATGTGTACATGTGAGGTTGAAGAAGATGAAAAGGCATGAACAACAATAACAATTATGAATTAGAAAATAGTGTATAAAACGTTACACCATCCCACCGTGCACATACTCGAACCCATCGCCACTCTACCAATTGTGCTAGTATGGTGGTGCAAAGCGCGAGTCCATCATTGTTTCATTACCATCAGTTTTGCTTGATGCGAAAGTATTCCTACTGCAGTCAGTTGCAAAATTTGAGAAACATGGAAGGTGTCTCTCTCTTTAATCCACCTTAACGGTATACAGTACTTCAACTTCCAAAAGTGGAAGCATCCGTGGTTTCTTCAGTCCTAGGAAGTTTCATGTTATCAAAACACAAAGCGGGGATAAAAAGACAAGATGTAGATACATGGTCTACTTTCCACATTTGCAACAAACTAAACACGTTTTTTCTTCGCGCAGACTATTCGAGATCTCCCGGACAAGTCATACTGTACGAACTTTAACGAAGATATTGAGTACCCCGATGGGCCAACAATCTCAGATAATGGAAAAAAGATTGGACCAAGGTACCACGCTACTACTGAACAAATTATTAGGATGAATCAGCAGATAACCTCGACAGTTTCGATCGTGAGGTCGTTTTTGAGAAATGTGCCACAATTTCAAACTGATTAGGCTCAAGATGGATTATAATGATATAATACGGCACTCATACACTACAGAGTTCTTCCGAGTGGTTCAGGAGAACGAGCCGTGATTCAAAAAGACGATGCACGCACAACTGAAGCAAAGTACGCTAATGGGCAATTGGCTATTCGCACAACCATTAGTGTTACGTAATAAAACAAGGGCGTCCGCGTCAAGGTCCATCTAACAATCAGAAACAGGAGAGGTAGAGTGTACAGGGGTGAACGTTTGGGAAGGATCGGTTTGGGTCGGATATCCACATAAGTGAAGTTGAAAATTGTCTACAACTACCTTTTCGGAAACAGCCCACTCCACAGCTTTACCTAAGCCTTATTCCTTGAACACGTTGGGCACTGGCTCCTCTCTAAGTGTGAAGTAGCTTCATATTTTACAGCTACAGTATCGTACGTTAATGCACCAATCGTTTGGACTTAGGTTTTTTGCTTTTTTTCTAGGGCCTTAAAATTATTGTGAACAGCAGTTGTGCATGGCCACGGTGTTAGGGTTCATAGTCGAAAGCACGTTATGAACAGCCATTCCGCCGCAAGATGAACATTTTCGAATATCTAGCAAACTTTGCCTATGTGGGTATTGGGTTTGTTGGTCATCCTAAAAAGAAAGCAATCATTTCGGCGTGCACCCTCGTTTTCTGAATGTTTCATAATATGTTAAAGTCGGAATTTTAGGCAAGGTAACTACCGCTTATCAATTGCAAGTAAACAGTTTTTTTGAGAAAATTGGAACACGTGAAATAACATAAAATATTACATAATAGATGAAAACTTTCTTACCAATGCTGAAAATTATTCGTAGGGATTAACATTTGCCGTCGAACAGCAAAAAATGAGAGGCCCGTTAACGTCTGACAGTAGTTCCGTGGTATCGCTGAGGAATTTTAAAATCGTTGGTTCTCGCGACAAAAATTACCAAGAGCCTTGAAAGGTTTGTTTGAGCAGACTGTCAATTGGTTTGTCCTTCATTTGGTGCCAGGATTGAAAATAGTAATGGTGGGCGTTTTGATGGTATACATGCGTTTTCCTCTGAAGTGGCCTGTCATGTCCGATCAATGGCTAACCTTCCTATGCTGATAAATGATGTATTGTGTATAAAGTTGATTTCATGTGATGGATTATCTACGGGGATTCAAAGATGTATTCGAGGATCGGGGATTTTATAGCTTCGAGGGGTTCAGAAGTTGTTTATAAAAATATATGGGAGACCACAGTGTTCTATACATGCTTCGTTCAAAAAAATCAAACAGTGTACGCTTGTATGATAATGTGAGTGTGAGTACCACTAAGGTTACGTGGCAGATGGCATACCGGCGTATCAAATACATGCGGCGTAGGATCAAACGCCGTGAATAACGACGTGTTTAGTGAGTTGAGTTCACATGATTTCCATTGCACCGTCCTCGTGATACATGCTACCAATCACGCTTTAACGTCGTTAATAGGAAAACCATATTGTTTGTTAGCTCTTTTGCTTTAGAGCACAATCACGGCCCAGCTGCCTATCTGTAGGATGCCTACCCAACAAATCTTCAGCTCACAGCAAGTGAAGTGAGCAAATCCAAGCGTCTGTTCCAGTGCAACACTCCAGCTGCGGGGTTGAAACAGCTTGGTGCGGATGTTTATGGCAATTATGTGACGGAAGGGTGTAGAAAATTTACAGGAAAGGAAATTGTGTACAAAGGTTTACTAAACAAATAAACCTCATTGAGGGAGTTGACTTGTACAGAAATAATACGACGATAGCTAAGCCATTCTAAGAAATTGTTACACAGCTTCCCAAGAAAGTGACTGGAGGGAGAACAACGTAGGCATTTATTGTTGGTACCATGCAACTATTTAACGTCCATAGATAGAAAATTATTCGGTTGCTGGGGATTATAGGTGAACTTCGAAGGAACTGGCTCACGAGGTGATAGGCCGCGAGCTAACGATGCGTTAACTGGGGACCGCTACTGGGTTCATTTAGGTTATTTTGACATCAGCAAATCTACACCACAACGGAATGACCGACCCAAAGTGAACCACCAGTGAGGAAAACGGGAGGTCGGTTTGTCCAACGTTGACCGACAGCCTTCAATATTTCGTTCACATTGCATTCAGTCCGGGTGTCTAAAATTTGAAAACGAACGCTGAAGTACCTTTAAAATGGAAAGTGGCTATGCGGTCGAATTTCGTACGCTAACAATCCATTACGTCTATCTTGAAAATCAGTCAGAAAGTGGTCCCAACAGAGGTCGAACAAAGAGATGGGCGTAGGACTAACAGCCGAATCATGTACTTCCAGTGATGTTCAGAAATATGACAAGTAACTAATTCTAGCCTAGTCTGGAACCAGCGTGAACAGTCAAGATAAAAAATGAAGAGAACGCGTGGTGGGCTCCAGCCAACTTGTTGACACTCAAAATTGCGCCAGACGAGAAGAGAGTAAAATGTTCGAATGGGTTAAACAAACTTCGAAACTTTACAGGTGGAACAAATTCGAAGAATAGAATAGAAGATGAATCGTTGGGAGATGGGCAAACCATCGCTGCGTGGAGTTAGCTGCACGACTGGAGAAAATGGCATTGAGTTCATATCAGGCTTTCCACAGCAGGCGTACATAGAATTATGCGTACAGAACAGACAAACGAAGAAACACGGTTGCAATCGGGATCCTTAAAGAAGCCGTACGATCGCCGGTCCATAGACCTGTACCATGCGAATAGGACAAGCCCACTGCATCAGCGGATTATCTGGTCCCAGACTGGGATTGGAGGCTTGATACATTTTATTCTTCGACAAATATCTTAATGTGATTGAGCTACGATCGGACAAAACCCGGAGAAACAACGCGTCAGTGGACATACGCGCAGAGTGGGGGCATTCAGTTACGGTGATTGACCAATCAATCACAGATGGTGGAAGCGTTTCTGGGTCAATCAAGATAACGAGCTCAGCATATCTCACATGTTTTCCTGGACGTCTTCCATGTCAATCGAGTAATACAGAGAGAAGAGTAGGGCTACTACCTAGTGTGCTTGAGGTAGGCCCGTTATATCTGGGGCGGCACAATGGAGCCGGAGGTCTCAGCAACATACTAGGCGGATTATCTTTCATGGACACTGAGTTGACTCGGTCAGCCGAAGCAACATTACTTTTTTGATCAGCAGAATACTTGTAGAGGTTTGATTATTTTTGTTTGCAAACGATGCTTCGTTTTTGTACAACAACTTTTTTTATCACCTTTGCATTTTGTTGAAATTGATAAAAAGTACCCTTGCAATTCAATACAAATTTTGTGCACGCCATTCTGCTCTTCTCTCCGTTGCGCAATCGTTTGACGATACTACACGGATCTATAATCCAATTTTTTAGCTCCGTTGTACCACGAACATCGTCGCATCCCTGATCGCGCTTCAGCAGTCCACGGCAACTCTGTGATATCACGCACTTCCGGATACTGGTAATTTGGAATATTGTGGTGGTCATCTCGAACACTTGTGAACACTTTCCTGTGGGTCAAACCCTTTTGATTACCATAACTTGCTGGAACTTTGTAACTATTTTGTCTCATTCGTTCATTTTGTTATTATCGATAGCCTAGTGAGGTACGCTCGCATTTACCTAGTCTATTCAGTAACTAGTCCTGACCACTAGATACTCTTCGGCTCGGTGTCGACAAGTGACAGCTGTAGAAGGTGACGTGGGTCACAATTAAGTGTGACGACATGGACATAGGGGGCGAATCGCGTGGAAGTGCTCGGGTGACGATAGTTCTCGTGGCAGGACGGTAGAAGACAGAAGTGCGGTCCGACCTACTATGTAAAAATACAGTATGGCCAGCAAAAAAACAATTAATCGCCGTATAAAAAACTTCATATCAAAAACTGTCTATCTAAATGGTGTGAGACGGAAATAAGAGGAAAAAATGTGCCGGACCACCGAATTGAAATAGCGAGCCAAGTTTCACTGGGAATGTTATTGTCGGCCTCACCAGGTTATGGGAACTCTCCCTCGAAGTTGCACTCCAGGTTCGGTGGGTAACTCAATGACAAACATTCAAAAGCCAACAAGCAGCGCAGTAATCTGTATGTTGTCATGGCCGAGGAACGAGAAATGCACAGTTAGCAAGCGTCCTGCGTGTAACGCGCGGAACGGAAAAGTGATGAAATTCCACGCTAGCGGAAATAGGGCGGACAATTGGGCTAAACAAACATGCTTCGTCAGGAACTGTCAAATTTTGCAACAAAATACCAACAAAAATTAAGTTGCCGCAGTCCGTCGCTGTGGTTTGTATATCTTGAGTCCGAACGCACCAATAAACTGACCTCGTCTGGCATAGCAAACTTCAGCCAGTTGGTGTCCAGACTATCAACAGGTTACAACGCAACTGTTTGATGTTCTCGCTGAATGTTATGACACCTCTAAGTAGGCAGTCGTCATATGGGTGGTCCCGTCGCCGAAGATTCACCTGCAGAAGCTTTTCAGTAGTTTAGGGTTGAACCACGAGCACTCATCTACGTTGCCTCTAGAGATGCAGCAATTTCTTGGTGGCTTCCACATGAACGGGTCGCTTCTGCGAGCGTAGTGGATGCGGATGCTGCTCGAGCTACTGTTTCCGTAGTTTGCTCCCAACCGCTGGTAGAGACTATCAAAATCGCTAATCAACTGGTTGATCATTTTCTATCCTTCCTTGAAAATATTGGTACCCAAAAGACATGTGCACACCAACCACCAAGCCACGAAACAACCCGACGGTTTTCATTCAACTGACATTGCATAGATTGAAGCTGTATGCACAGAAGTAACCGATTTGCGCAGATTTGAAAAAAAACGTTGTTCATTTCCTTTTGAAGTCGATCTCCGTGGTTTTCTCGTTTTAATAAATTCTTCCGTCGACGCTACTGCTAGTCTCGCAGATGATTCTGCTATTACAAAAACACCACAGTGACTCGGCCTCGAAATAACGCCTTGCTCGTTTTCCGAACCGTTTTCAAGAAAACTGAACAGCCGACTTGGGATAACGACTAGCACAGTCGGCTCGTCCACCACAAATCACCTCATGTTCGTTCAAGATCTCCACGCATGGACCGCATTCCTAGTGGACATAGTTGGCCAGGTTAATTTAGTTCCACGTGGCCGCAATGAGGTGTCAAATCCGGACGCTCCCAACCTGTGTCGCAAATGACACCATCATCCGGAGGTTCTGTCAGCTTTAGCTAACTTTGGGCCTGAGCCTCAGCGCAGGTTCCACCTGATGTTCCTTGTCGCTACCATTTCTTTCGCCATTACTAGCAACACTCCGACCTTCTAGTCGGCACGCCATGTTAAGAACTAATAGACGCGTCTGCACAATTGAGTATTAACGGCGCTTTCGCGTGTGTCTAGGCAATTAGTTTAAGTATCACACTGACCGACTGGTTCGTTCACTTTTGCGAAGACTTTCCTGCCGTTACCATAGTTTACTAGTGCATCACCCGTGCGCTCAGTGTGAATTCTAACATCACGCATCACATCGTAAAAAACAGCCATCCATGTCAATTAAGCAACTCGGGCCCCGCAAGAAAATTAAGTTCGAATGCTCAAACTCTGTATTACCCACCCTTTCGATAGGTTTTGGATCTCACTGCTGCACCTGCTTCATAAGATATCAAGAAGGTGGAGTTCTTACGGTGATTATTGCGGACTCCGTAGAGCGACGGCTGTTGTGAAGTAATTGACTCCGCACAGAGACGGATATGGCTTGTCTGTTCGACAAAACCTCCAGCAAAATCTATCTGATTAGCGCTTGCTACAAAAATCCGGTGGTTGCTGAAGGCACACGCAAGGTCTTAGCGATTACTAAGTTTGGCCATTCCGAGGTTTGCGAATGCCATTCAGAATCGTCGGTAATGTTCAAACTTTTCAGCATCTCATGCAGGAGGTCGCCTGCAGTCCAGATGTTGGCTATCTCTATCTTAACAACATTATAATCGCCAGCTTTCTCAAAGAAGGGTGCCTTTTGTACTCAGGCAAATTATTTGAACGGTTGACTCATGGTGGTATTACAATCAGTCCAACGAACAGCCAGCTGGGTGAGCCGACCATATAGTTCTTAAGTCACCTCAACTGAAGCACTAGTACCACCACCCTTCTATACGAAGTTCAGGCCATCCGGGATTATCCTGAATCGTTATCATATAGCAGCTTCGTCGAGCTTGTGGCCCGGTAAATTATTATATTCAGTTCACCTTGTATTGTATACATATCAGGCAGTCGGTGACTAATCACCTTCGTAGAAAAGGTGACACACTATACTTCGCCGGCGCTGCGTACACGGACTCTACAGTGTTTAAATGAATCATTCCAAATTAACCCATCCCGAACTTGTCACACAACTGTCGGTTACGAGTAGCGTTTCTGATAAGGCTCCTGATGCCGCGTAAAAGCGGTGTGTTGACAACCACTGCTAGCCTCTAGGATCTTTCTCTAAACGATAGCAAACCTCAGAATCCTGTTATGGTGTTTCTGGCAGAGAAATGGTTGCCGTTCGCCCTACACTATGCCAATTTTGGTGTGCTTTTGAAGGCCGACAACTATTGTTCTGCACTGACCATAAATCATTGATGTAGTCTTTCAGCACTTAATTCGACGGTTATTAAAGCGAGTATATCTGGCATTTGGACAGCACCATTCGGTTCACGACAGACATGCGGTAAGCCTCAGGTGTCTTCATCCCTATCGCAGGCAAACACACACGCGTACACCAAGTAAAAGAATCTACGCTTGGTTCCAGGCTTCACTGCTGTGGCTGCTGCACAAAGGGAAGATTCAGATGTAGAACAACACAACCTGGTTCTGTAACTATTCAGAATGCATCATCTTGTGTTATATTTGCGATATGTGCTCAGACCCTTACTCCCAGAATCTTTTGGTCGTGCATTGTTCAGCGTACTTCCCAACCAACGGAACCCTGGCATTCGCGCCTCAGTGAACTTGTCCACTTACGATTTGGTACGGCTCAAAATGAGCCAACGCGCCAACAGCTGGGCCCACTCCGTTTGAAGCATCAGGATTCAAAGGTCCACCAGCTTACCATCACCACCCCACCGGTGATTCCCCCGCACCGCATGCACACTTACCATGTAGGGCTGCCGCTACCTTCTAACCCTTTTACTCGCTCTTGTTTGTATTGACTGTTAGATCAGGTTGCCGGAAGCAATTTCAATTCCCGATTGTGATTCCGTAACGGTGACTCGCGCCTTCTTGAAACGCTGCGTGGTCCACTCCGGCAGTTTCACATAAGGTACTACAGATCGTGACATTTTTTCTAGGATACTTTCATTCATTTTATGAATACCCGTGAATACGAGCATACCACCATTACCGCTTGTCATGTAGAATCGAACGGGATGGTAGAACGTTTCAGTTATCCGTTGAAAGCAGCCATCGGAGCACAGGCCAACTTTTTCTGGCAGGTCTTTACCACAGGTTTTCTGATGTTGTGCAGCACCGTCAGGGTGGACGTGAAACCTAAACCAACTGAACCTGTTTGCGGTTGCACTTTATGACTGAATAAGGAAATACTGTCTCTTTTTCATCTAAGCTTGGAGAATTATTCGCAAAAATTACATCTGCAGCAGCCACGAGAACTATCGTCGCCCGAGCACTTGCACGAGATTCGCACCCTATTTCCATGTCATCATACTCAATCGTGACCCACGTCAACTTCTACAGCTGTCATTTGTCGACTCCGAGCCGAAGAGTATTCTACATATCAAAAAAGTAAGGTTGATTCGGCTGACTGAGTTAACTCAGTGTCCATGAAAGATAATCCGCCTAGTATGTTGCTGAGACCTCCGGCTCCATTGTGCCGCCCCAGATATAACGGGCCTACCTCAAGCACACTAGGTAGTAGCCCTACTCTTCTCTCTGTATTACTCGATTGACATGGAAGACGTCCAGGAAAGCATGTGAGATATGCTGAGCTCGTTATCTTGATTGACCCAGAAACGCTTCCACCATCTGTGATTGATTGGTCAATCACCGTAACTGAATGCCCCCACTCTGCGCGTATGTCCACTGACGCGTTGTTTCTCCGGGTTTTGTCCGATCGTAGCTCAATCACATTAAGATATTTGTCGAAGAATAAAATGTATCAAGCCTCCAATCCCAGTCTGGGACCAGATAATCCGCTGATGCAGTGGGCTTGTCCTATTCGCATGGTACAGGTCTATGGACCGGCGATCGTACGGCTTCTTTAAGGATCCCGATTGCAACCGTGTTTCTTCGTTTGTCTGTTCTGTACGCATAATTCTATGTACGCCTGCTGTGGAAAGCCTGATATGAACTCAATGCCACTTTCTCCAGTCTTGCATCTAAGACAACTCTCGCACCACAGGCAGTTTAGGCATTTGCTGGCATACTCAGGTCGTATCCCGCACCTAAACTACAAAGCCGTACAGATGGACAATTACACAGTTTCAAGCATATGAATCATTTATTGTACTGCGGAGTATCACTTTGCTGAGTTCATCGTTCTGAAAAATTGCAGTGAGCAGCGGATGTACTAAGTCGGATGTGTGAAAGAGATTTTAGTAGAAAACTATATGCATGGGGTTTAGAAACGGTGAACATCGTACAGGCGGGTAGAAATTTTATTGGGAGAAATAAAGTAGTTCGGAAAAATCAGAAAAGTCTGATAACACTTCTAAATGCAAATAAAATTTCAGGTTTTCGCGTGTTACATTTTCACACCTTGTTAGTTAATACAGGAAATAAACCAGAAGTCGATAAGAACAAATTGAAGGGCACTCGAAATCGTTTCATTCACTGCAAACATCATCAGCCGGTGTTCAGTGAACGGGTCATAGAAATTTATCTGAACCTACAAACGCAGAATTATGGTAATCACGCAAGACGTGGCAACATGCCAGAATCCGTATGTATCCGATGGCACAGGAGAATTCAATAGCAAGGAGAAGCATAAGAACTTAAGGCCACGACTTAATCAAATATGAACTAGGATAGCAAAAATTCTCTATCTGAACATGCAAAAACACCAATCTACAAAGAGGATACAAGTAGTGTGTAGAGAAATGGTAAATAAGTAGTGGCCAGCTGTCATGCGGCTTCTCTGAGGATAACGGCTACAGCCGTGTTTCCTCGCTCATCTGTTCTGTATGCATGCTTCTGAGTACGCCTGCTCTAGGAGGCCTGAAATTAATTCAGTGTCACATTCTAAAGCCGTGCTACTGATTGCACGCAGCGGATGTTAACCCATTTCCTAACGACTCATCCGTCATTCCACTCTTCAAGGTCGTTTAACCGGGACTTATTTCGAGCGTGGTTTAACACACTCGAAGATGGCACGCATTTTTGCTTGGCGCGCTTTTGAATGCTGCTGAGTAGGCTGTAGCCCATTCTGCGCCTCTTTACTGTCTCCTTTTGGCTGCTACCGCTGGTCCCAGACTAGACTAAAGCTAACTAGACATCACACCACCAAACATTGCCGAAAATATACGATTTGTTTCCAACCCTAACTGTGTTCGCTGGCTCGGTGCCTGCTGGGACTACTTTTCGATTGCTCTCCAGGAACGGCGTTCTAAATTGCTAGAGGACTAGGGTCTAGCGCATACCCCCTTGTCCACTACAAATCTCAGCTAGTATCGGCGGTCCAGTAAAAGTGTTGATAAAAACACTTAGACGAGTCAGTACGACTTCCAGTGGTGAAATAATCATTAGGTTATATATAAAGAATCACCTGAAAACCCTAATTGAGCTTGTACAAAAGTGGATAACGAGTAATAGTGCAAGTTTCAAAGGTACCTCAAATAATATTAAGGACTGCAAAAACGTACCGTAAAAACTGCGACCAGAATTAGTATCACATTCAGTAATAAGTCGAACACAAACTAGTGTTTACTAGTTGACCACCAGACCATAATTCTGAGAAAGTTCAAACGTGTCTTATGCGTTTTGCGTTAATAGTTGTCAATATGTGAATGGGTAACGGGGGCCAATAAGAGTTATAACAGATGGGGTTTCATCGAATCAAGTAATGGTTGGGCGTGAATTCCATAAGGAGATTGAAAAGTCTTGTTGCCACATATTTTACAGGCAATTTCTAAGTCAGCAAGGCTTTTGACCGAGTCCAAAATAATCACTTGCATACCAAGTTGATAGTGTACGCTGTCAGCTCGCGTATAATAGACGGGATAACAGACTTCCTTTACAGCAGCTCATTTGCTGTCAGAGTCAACCAACACATATCGGACTGGATGGCTGCCCCAAACGGTGTGCCACATGGACCGGTGCCCGGGATCTCGTTTTTGCTTTTCATCGGTGATCTATTGGAACAATTGCAGCCGCCTGCCGTTGTCTTTGCTGATGAAATGAGGGTATACAGGACCATCTCTTCAGAGGAGGATAGTAGAATATTTCACCAAGATTTGCACACAATATCAAAAGCGATAGTTCAATGTAGCTTGCCTCCAAATCCACAGAACCGCACCTTTACGCAGCTGGGAGATGTCACGGACGTTGAGACACATCACGTTGGAGGCTACTTGTTAATACAGTGTGGTAGCAAACGAGACCTCGGAATGCTGGTGTATGACATCCTCAGAATACAGCCTCACATCAAGCAGGCCTGTTTAAAAGCCAGGAATGTTTTCGGAGCTATCCGTCGATTCTTTCCTACGGCGTCTAGGGAAACCTTTTGTTTACTCTTCGCATCTTATATTCGTCCGAGACTAAGGTACGGATAGGTCTCAGTGATTTTCCCCAAACGAAGTGAGGTGTCTCAACTTGAAAAAGTACAAAGGGAAGCCACGCATATGGTTATTAGGACGAGGGTCCTCTCCTACAACCAGCGGCTAGAGTATCTGAACATGTACCCCCGGAGTTACTGGGGACTCCGCGGTGACCCTATTGTGATATGTCACATTTTGTGAGGTGACATAGGCCGGTATTCAGAGCAGATTTTATCCTCCAAAATTAGCACGGATTCGGGGGCCAGCCTCTCAGAGTTCTCATGCAGCTACAGGGACGAATTCGCTCAGTATTTTGTTTGTTTGGAAGAGTCGCCAATAGTTGGAAAGCACTACCAACACAGGTGGTGCCAGCGCCTAATAATTTGGCAGAACTAATAACAGAGGAAACACCGGCAGTGTTGTTACCAAGTCGCAGGCGTTCCCAGTTTACCTGACAATAAATGATGGCACGACAGTATGACTCAGGATGCATCAAGACTGCAGTAGGCGGGAGATTTTAGGGAATATGAAAAAATGATATTCAACAGCAAATCCAAAATCACGCCAGTGTTGTGCTAGACCGTGGCACCCTATTTTGGAGGTACAACCTTGAACTTATTTGTGACCGTGTTGTCTTCGGAATGAGTGGCATAAAAGGAGCTTTGTTCGGACGCCAGCCTTTCTTCTGTGTTCATACGTTAGCCTCGGGTGAATGAGTTGGATGGGAGGAGATTAGCTAACCGCGTTTACTCCGTTGTCCATTACTGTCATTCGTCGTGCTGCTGTCCGCCATTTCGCTGAACGTCATTCTGTTTCCGGTTACGCTCTCGTAGGTCGCAAATCCAAGTACAGCATATTGGCGAACGGGTCTAGTGTTTTCCACTTCTAGTTGTTTGGGCATGATTGGCTAGAACAACTTGGCATGGCCGACTTTCCAATCCGAGCAGTTTGCAACCAGGTGCGGTTCCCTGCTGCGGCACATAATGCGATAACTGAAATCGCACAACAATTTGCGTCAGTACTTGAATAAAAAATTTGAGACGCTGTTCTTGGACCCACACAATCATGCGTCTATCTCCAGGAGTTCAACCCGTCTTTGGTCCGAAGAGGCCGGCACCGTGAGCAGCTTTGGCACTTGCGGACGCAGAGCTTGAATGTCTTGAGGAACAGGGTGTGCTCATTCCCTTGTCGTATTCTGTTTGAGCCATCTGATTGTCGTGGTCAAGAAGGCCAATGGTTCGATTCGCATCTAGGCCGACTTCTCAACTGGACTCAATTCCAAACGGCCATCTACTTCCGGTACCAGACGATCTACACACAACTCTCAATGGCGGAACCTGTTTCGCCAAACTGGATCTTCCTAATGCTTATCAGCAAATCGAGGCAACACCCGAGTCCCGTGTTTCGGTCAATACCAACACCTGCCGCGGGTTATTTCAATATACCAGACTGCCGTTTGGTATCAAGGCGGTTCCTACGATTTTCTAGCGGGTGCTTGATACGCTTCTCACAGGTCTGTCCGGAGCAGCTGCGTACTTGGACGACATCCTCATTGCTAGATGCAACCCAGACTAGTTGCAAAATCGAATCCTGGGGCGTTTCCAGGAATGCGGCATTCGTTTGCGACCGGAAAAGTGTCGATCCTTTCTTCAATCCAACAAATGTCCTGGCTTCATTCTCGATGCGGCCGGCCGTCATCCCGATCCTGAGAACATTGGGACTGCCCAACAGACGTCACCACCCAAGGATTTTCCTTCACTTCATTCCTTCCTTGATTTGTTCAGCTACTGCGAACAGTTCCATCTTCGTAACATGACGCTCGGGCCCCGCTTAATCCTACGCTGGAGAAAATCACACCTCGGCACCAGTCTACAAACTATGAAGCCGCAGTCATTCAACTGAAATCGATGCTCAGCTCTAAGCTGCTCCTGACCCACTATAACCCCAAACTGCCAATCGTCGTGGCAGCCGATGTCTCCAATCACGGTGTTGGCGCCGTCGTTCTCTATATGTTTCCTAACGAATCGGAGAAGGCCATTATGCATGCCCCCAAAACACATACAGCTGCTGAGAGGAACTACGGCCAGGTAGGAAAGAAGGCCGTTTCACTGGTGTTCGCAGTGAAACGTTGCCACAGTCTGATCTTTGATCGGCCGTTCAACGCACTAACCGATCACAAGACACTGCTGTCAAGCTTTGATTCGAAGAAGGGCACACCAGTGCATTCCGCCAACCGACTTCAACGCTGGACTACCGTCCTGCATGGCTATGACTTTCGGATCCAGCATCAAAAGATAGAAGGTTTTAGGCAGGCCGATGCTCTTTCTGGCCTCATCAGCAACCATCGACTGGCCGAAGAAGATGCGGTGATCACCATGGTGGCTATTGAACCAGACACCATCCGAGAGTTATTGGATGCCATTCGCGCCCTTCTGGTCGCTGCAGCTGACATGTACCGGGCCACATAAAAACCTCAAGTTCAACGCCGAGCTATCCAGCACGCCCGAGGTCGTTGGCCTAATGCGACTCTGATAGGAAGTATACAACAGCTACAACAACGCCGTGAGTCTCTCTCCCCGGTTGGAGACCTCCTGATGTATAGATTATGTCGTGGTTCCAGCTAGTCTCTGTCCGCTGGTTCCCCGCCGGTCCCACGTGTGTCACCCAGGCACCACCAGAATAAAAGCAATCGGCTGCAGCAATGCTTACTAGCCTAGCATGGATCGTCAAATTGAGGAGGGGGCGAAACATTTTTTCAGCTGCCAGCAGGCTGCTCAAAACCCAACCCGCCGGACACCGATTCCATGGCCTCAACTGGAGTATCCATGGTAGAGAATTCACGTCGATTTCGCCAGTCCAATAAACGGGATAAAATATTCCGTCTTGGTTAACGCTTTTTCCAAATGGTCCGAGATTACACCACTGACTTCATCAAAGGCGACCGCTATTATCAACACTCATCGACGACTTCGGCCAGCATAACATCTCAGACACCATTGTATCCGACAATGGCACCCAATTCACATCCGGTCAGTTCGGAGAAATCTGCCGGCGAAACGCCGTTGATCATGTTCGATCGCCTCCGTAGCATCTACAGCCAGCGGGCAGACAAAACGCATCGTTGACACACTCAAACGTGCCCTTCACAAATCGAGCAGGGAGGGGCATCTGAAGAAATCTTAAAGCAATTTCAGTTTGTCTACTGGACGACTCCTAAGAAGTTGCTGAGCCATAGCCAATCTCCTGCCGAAGCCGTTATGGGTCGTACACTGCGAACCATACTGACCTCCACAATCCCAGCGAAGCAGCTAGGACGGAAGCAATTTTCTTCAGACGAGCACACTCCGTTGTCAGTTCAATCGCCCATCTATGCCTGCGATTGTCGATCCGACCACAACCAGTGGACAGAATGTGTGATAATGAGACGCCAGGGCAGGGCGTTTCACGGGATTTCCGTTGCGGGGGACACTTGGATCTGCCATCGCAGTCAGTTCCTACCACGCCATGGTGTTATTGAGGAAATGCGTGACGAAGAGGTAACTACACCGTTTTACGTACACCCGAACACATTGGAGTTTCCCGAAGGGTCAATCTTACTCCTGTCAACTGCCAAGACAAGTCGTCTTCCCAAACGTTAGGGTCATCGGCAACGCCGATCACCGACGCTTAGTCAAGTTGACCCAAAGAAGACCAGCTATGGCCAATCTTCGTAAGGGAGGTATCGGGGAAAATCCAATTCCCCGAAAATACCCACTTATTTGCCATTGGAATGGACTAACTCATTACTGTTTGAAGTGACCTTCATTGTCGGTACGGTCATGTGCCACCTCGCCCTACTTTATCTGTTCCACCTTCCGACCGTTTTATCTGATTGGTCACGAACCCTTTGAACATAATCTAGTTTGTGACCGTGTTGTCCTCGGACTGAGTGACATAAAAGGAGCATTGTCCGGAGACCAGTCTTTCGTTCTGTGTTCATCCATTAGCCTAGAGAATTTACGAATTAGTCGTGTATGCTCCGTGGTCCGTTACCGTTGTTCGTCGTCCCGTTATCCACCGTTCCGATAACCGTTGTTCTTTTATCTGTTTATGCGCACGTAGGCCGTAGACTCAGTCACAACAAACCTGAAGTCTCTCCTCATAGAAATAACAAAACCACTTCAAGTCACTTTTACATACAAGGCTGGGGAACGTAGTATTTATTCCCATCCATCGTAGAACGTCAAAAAACAATGACTAAACGAAGCACCTACCAGAAAGCACATGTAGAGTTTTCATTATTTTGCGCTTCATTTTGCTAGCATTGCGTAACTGCTGCATCAGGCCACATTGCACATTTTTGTTTGACTTGAGTAAAAACAACAACACAACACGTTTTCGAATAAACTCTGCTACACGTGCTTGTTGGTTCTTCCTACGACGTAGTGGTCGCCATCCAGTTTAAAACATCGAATATGTTGAAATAACTTTCAGCACTGGCACTTCGCATCCTCGGCTACGCTTGAAAAAATCCGAATACTTTCCAGCGTTATTGGACGTCTTACGAACATTGTCAATCTTTGGTGGATCCAGTCCTTGACCATAATCGTTATTTTCGTATCGAAAATTATTGTAGTTCACACATCTGCTCCACTACATACATGCCAATCGAGCCTGGATAAGAAGATTTGTGACTACAGCAAACCAACCGGCGCTCAGCGTTAGTCAGTGAAAAACGCCATTCTCCTGCTCCTTGTTGAATCGCCAGAAGATTCGAATTATGCGTTCATCTAGCCTAGTCTTACGCACGGTCTGGGCTGGATATGTGTATATATATCTCTTAAAACGGGCAGAGGGCAGAAGATTATATGTAAATATATATACTGTAATCAAACGTGGCTCTACAAATATAATAATAAACAATTGTAATGTACAGTAACTTACGACCAGGTTTACAAACGCATATAACAGTGCAGCAGAGGCGTGACAAACCGTCCAGTTAATTCCAGCGGTAAAATATGCAGTGAGTTGCTGTTACACATATAAACAAAGATGGTTCCTTGTGGTAGGAATCAAAATAAAAGTA
>JTDE01003730.1:44779-69909 GCA_014338405.1 Paragonimus skrjabini miyazakii | reverse complement strand
CCAGGCCATGTGATTTCCCTTGTTTCCACGGCTCGACCTGATAACTGTATGTTACATTACTGCCGACACTGCACCTGTTTTCCGTATTTCAGACAACACTATCATTTTGTGATTTTTCACCCGAAGATCTGGAATCTTCAAAAACTCTGCTTTCTACTCCAACCACTAATCCAGTTATCCACTGGTTGATTAAGATTGACGAACTACGTCCATGAACACTTTTTGGATAACTGTTTCTTTCTTATGGTGCCATCACCCGCTGGAACAGACTTTATTCCGCGATCGCCAACCGTGTTTATACGGGTTGTACTAATGTGTAGCTGAATCCTCTTCAACTTGAAACACTATCAGACCAGCAGTTTCATTCCGCTTATGGAACCTGCGTTAGTCCTCAGCTATCATACAGTGTTTTCAGTGATTACTTATCTTGTAAACAAATATCCCCTTGAAACGGTGTCAGACAAGCCGACGGGATCCAAATATCCTAGGCTTTTAGTCTAGAAATTTCATATTAGTTGCCAAACCTCTAAATCGATTCGCCCAAAATTATCAGAGGTAAACAAAATATACACGTATAAAGCGGTCGTGCATGCGCGTGAAACGAGCCTGCAATATTGTACATAGCAAAACATACTACCTGAAACCGAATACACTTTTAAACTACCTTTTCTTCTTTTCCCCAAAGTGTTTCGGATACTTCCGTTTGTTTTAATCTTTTAAAGTTACGGTTTGTTGTTTTTGAGTCCGCCATTTTCATATTCGTATTTCGCTTTCAGCTTGCACAGCCGACTGTGAGCAGAATGGCGAAAGATAAGTCGAAGCCAAAAGGCGCGATGACCCCTTATGCGTTGTTCTTGCAATCAATGCACGCCGATCATAAGAAGAAGCATCCTACCGTACAAGTTGATTTCAAGACGTTTTCGAAAGAATGTTCCGAACAGTGGAAGGTACGATTAATTCTTCCGATTCATGTGCTTTAGAGTCTAAGCGCAAAAGAGAAGAAACGTTTCGAGGATCTTGCCATGAAAGACAAAGAGCGGTATAAGAAAGAAATGCAAAATTACGAACCTCCTGCGGATGAAGGGCGATCAAAGAAACGAAAACGCGATCCTAACGCTCCGAAGAAATCTCTGTCAGCCTTCTTTTTGTTCTGCAATGATGAGCGTTCCAAAGTCAAGTCAGAACATCCTGAGTGGAGAGTAAGCGAAATAGCTAAGGAGCTTGGTAAGAGGTGGGAACACTGCAAGAACAAGGCGAAGTACGATAGTCAAGCTCAGGTTGAGAAACAGCGTTATGAGAAGGTAAGTGTTTTGTGCACAGCCTGAGATGCTTGACTGTTTATAGGCTATGGCCAAGTATAATGCCGGAAAGAAAGCTAAGACTGATTCTGATTAACTTTCTGCGTGTTACATGTTATTGTCCACGCCGATTTATTCCAGTTTGTATACAGAGGATCGTGTTTTACCGTTCCGAGATGTCAAAACTTTTAGTCCCATTTTGTGGGCCGTCCTGCATTTCGTCATATGGCTACTGTAATTTTTTTGTATGACATACAGTGTTTTATACCACATCCTTAGACTGCTCGATATAATATCGGCCTGCTGTTCAACTGCCGGGGGTGGCTAATGTGCACAGCCTTACGGGCTGTTCTCGTTTCGTTCGTACTTGCTCACTCTCATGTAGGCAGTATCGCAGCCTGGGGATGCGATCAAGGGCGCTCGGTCTCACTTTGGTTGCGTTAATTCCGCCCACGTTCATGGGTTTAATTTACGGTGGTTGCAAGTGTTAGGCGGTTGCGTCCGATGCTCTGGTCAGTAAGGTGCCACCACCTCGTGCAATATTCAGCTCTAACTAGCTGTCGTGTACCATTTTGTGACGTGTGGTGTGTTACCTGACACGAAGCAGTATTCTGTTCGCACCCGACTTGTGTATATCTCGGGTCGTTGTTTCAGGCTTCGTTGCCACAATCTCACCTACCTTTTGAGTTGACGAGCATAATGTGCTTCGGGTTGTTACATTGTGGAGCGATGGTATAATCGAGCCTAGATTTTACCTATCGGTTTGGCCACGTGGTGCCCATTAATGGTGTTGCGTCTGTACTCGATGGCGTTTTGGGTGTGATTGCAACGTTAACAGTTGTCAAGTTCCCTCCGAAAATGCACTTGCTCGTGGTGGTCATTTTAACCTAAGCTTTCAGTTGTTTGCTTTAACTTCTCGGGCTACTGGTCGTCCTCTGTCAGCTGGACTCTTAGACCTGGTCTTATCTACCGCGTTGTCGGGGACTTCGATGTGTCGTGCAGTTTTAAAGTCATGTTACTGAATTTCGCGTGAGGCAGGACTTCGTTTTTTTGTTTCTACCGATGCGGTAGGTAGGTGCCATTTCCTGTTTTTAAGCCAGGCGTGTCGAACTGATGTGTACAGTTGCTAGCAGCTATTTCCTGTTCACTTGCTGACTGTTGGTGTTATCAACCCTGTTTGGGGCTAACGGGCAGAGGTAATCTGAACGGAGTTCCATTTGGGAATCTTCGTTGGGGTTCATTGAACTGCCTGTTCAGCCCTTGTTACCATTCGTAAACTGGAACTGTTTTTGTGGTTCGATCGATATATCGGGTTATGAGGCGCCTTTGTGGGGGTCTCTCATGAACCGCAGCTTCGGGTGTGGACCCTTATTGCCGCTATTTAGTGGCGCATGTGCGAAGTTTTTGTGATGCGAGTCAATTCGCCTGTCGTCATCAGTATTGAATACAGTAGTTGGAAAATTGAACTTAACCCTGCGCACCAAGTTGAGCGGACCAGCAAAAATGGTTCGTTAATTAAGAGTTAGTTTGGTTTCCCGGTGCTGCTGCCGAACGCCTCGTATCCGATGTAGCTCATGATTGGCTCGTAACGTGGTCCGTTTCGTCTAATCCATGCTGATCATGGGCATTCATTAGGCGGTGGAGTCTCAAGGATTTACTGTTCCAGTGAGCAAGCTGCTAGATAATAACGTTTAAGTCACACCGTACGACACTTAATAGTTGTTCCCGATGCAGTTCTGCATGTCTGTTCACAGTGTTTTCACTGCCCAATCTATTATTGGATCCGGTTACAAAGTTGCGTTCATCTGCTTACTCCGTTTTATTCAGAGGATCTCCGTATTGCTACGAACGTGAGACTTGCGTAAACGCTTCCTGTAAATTCGTTGGATTGTCCGGTTCTGCATAGAATATCCGGTGGCCAGGCTGTCGGCTTAGGATAATCTTATGCGGCTGGCATGTCAAGTCGCTGAGTGCACAATCTATCATCCAGCAACTGTTTGTGGTTAGGACAGTTTCTCATAGTTCGGAAACGACGAAAGCTAGGACGAGAAGGAAGAAATGGACACTGAAAATGACGCATTGGCTGATCGAAGGGCTCAACCATGGGTCAAGTTAAACAACAACTTCCAAGTTTATGGTTGACATCACTTGGTTGTGTAGTCTCTTTCGGAGGCTGTCTTCCAAGTGTTCTACACGAGAAGGAGTTAGCCCGAACATTCGATGCGGTGCTTTTTGCACACATCACGTGATAACCTTCGAACACTGTTTTTACTGCCAGTATGATGTTGCCATGATATTTCCTCCCCCTGGTTGGAGTAGGTCCACTCAGTTAATCTGCCTTCCGAGTATTACTGGAAAATATCGTAAACCGATGTTAGATTCTGGTGTCGTAGGATCCTCCCTCGAAATGGAGTTCCACTTTTCGGGCCAACTTTAAGGCACAACACAGGTTCGAATTCACCAGATGCATAATACAAGAAGGGCATTGAGAGTAAAGGTCGAATATTTATTCGACGAAATATACAGGTGGTTTCATACCGCTGTGAGTAGCGCCGACACGCAAGGTAACTTAGAAGGCTAAAGATCGGTCGTCAGCGGTTTGTTCACGGGTTCGAGGTTGGGGGCCCAGGTCGCCCGGATTCAGTCCGTTTCGGTGTCAGCGATGTTCTGTTGACCTAAAAGACAGTCATTGAAAACAAGATGTAGCACTGCTCTTGGGGGTTACAGGGAATACCGAGAACAGAGTAAAATTCTAATCTAACAGCTTAAATAAGTGAGAATCTAATAACATTTTGAAGCGGTCCCTAGAAGAACAGCTAACAGCCTCCAATGGGAGGTCGTTCCAGTGATTGATAACCCTATACGAGAAGAACTGTTGCCTAAGGAAGGTCCGTGGTCGAAGCTTATAGAGCTTGTCGTGACCCCTGCGACTGTTATCAACTACTGTGTTAAAGAACTGGTGCACGAGTCCTTTGCTGAAGAAAAAGTGCGTGAGGATTAAGTCGCCGCGGAGTCTTCGGAATTCAAGTGGATAAAGATCAAGAATTTCATGACGAGACTCGTAAGAGAAATGCCGCAAGCCAGTGACCATTTTAGTGGCTACTCAGTAGACACGCTCGATGGCGAGTATGTCCTTCTTCAAGCAGGTGTATACGACTTGGTTTGCGTACTCAAGCAATGGTCTTATATAGACTCCGTAGGGCGATTGAAAAGTATGCCTGTCTATTCGGGGAAAGGCTCTTTTTATCATCCCAAGAGTCCCAAATCTCTTTTTGGCGGCCATCTGGTGGTGATAAGAAAAGGATAAACTAGTCGATAGCCAAATCCCTAGGTCCTTTTTAAAATCGACTTTCGTGATATCCGTTACACTGTGCACCATGTATCACGAATAAGTTCCCCGAGTCTCCTCCAAGCAACGTGTGTGCACACTTACTGTCGTTTAGAGGGAGACTCCAGTCTTCTGACCAGTCCTTAATACGGTCGGGGTCAATCTGCAATGCGCTGGGATCAGAAGCATCCCAGATTTTTTAATCATCGGCATAAAGGAGAGTATTGCTAGAAATAAGGTCGGGAAGGTCATTGGTGTATAGTAGAAACAACAACGGATCCTTGAGGAACTCCAGCGGAGATCGGAGAAGGAAAAGAAAGTTCCGATCCGGTTTTTACCCTAAAAGTTCTGTTATCATCAAGAAAGGATGTAATCCAGCGAGGAATCTCTCCTTGGATGCCATAGGTTTCTAGCTTATGTAAAAGAGGACCATGTGGGACACGATCAAATGCCTTAGCAAAGTCGAAAAAGATGACATCCGAGATACGGCCATTGTCTTTGGCGTCTGTCAGGCTATCCATGAAGATAATCATATTGGTTATGCATGACCGGTCTGGAACAAAGCCATGCTGAGTAGAAGAGAAAAGATTATTCTGGAAGAAATGCTTGAGGATAGCGCGTTTTAATAGGCGCTTCATTACCTTGCATGGGATGCTGGTGAGGCTGATCGGCCGATAACTCGCAGGGGAATGACGATTTCCTGCTTTAAATATAGGCGTGACAGTTGCCTCTTTCCATGCCTCCGGAAGAGTGCTGGTTCGAAGTATCTGTTTAAACAGACTGTGGAGGGGCACCGCCAAACCAAGGGCCGCTTCTTTCAGGATCCCGTATGGTCCCATTGCACTATAGGGGTTAATCTTAAGCAAGAGATCCTGAACGTCGAGCACAGAGAATTCAGCTGTTAGAAATGGGCATTGGACATTTCTCCTCGGAAGAATCGGATGCCAGCTTGCCGGAACCACATTGTAGACTGCTGAATAGTAATCTCTGAAAATCTGAGCAATCACCTGAGGGTTGGAGGAGGTTTCCCCGTCGGGAAGCCGCAGAGAAAGCGCTGAGGGCCTAGTTTTTCTCTGGCGACGCATGTACTTGTTGAGAAAATTTTTATTCTCCCGAGCTACCAGTAGGATTTGTGTCTGTGCCTGTTTGGTGTGTTGACGGATTTCCCGCCTACATCTGTTTCGTACAGAGCGAAAGGCTTCTAAATCCCCCGGCTTGCCCGTTAGCTTCTGCTGGTCGATGAGCGAGTTGACCGGAAGTATGTGGGGTTCGGGTTCGCGCCACACAGTCATGGTATGCGGAGAAACAATCGGACAGCATACGCCATGCGACCTTTCTTGATAACCTAGATACAATATATAACTGAGTTTTGAAATTAGCTTACATATCACAGGCAGGTCAATGAAACCTCTAGGTCTCTAAACAACACTCTTAATACGGTTATGCAAGGTTCCCACATGGTTGGGAGTTGGGTAACTAGCGGTCTGTCGACGTTGGCAAAGTACCCGGTTCGCCTCGGGCTGCGTTTTGACGTTGTTTAGCCGTTTCGAAATCTTCAGTAGTTCAGTTCCTTGCGTTTTGTTTCGTAAATGTTTTGCTTCTTCATATCACTGACACTTCGATACTAGTAAGCGGCTTCATTGTTTCCGTCTTCGTTCACTGTCTATGCTTGTCCAGAATGAGCGGCAGTGGGCTAATTTGTTTATCGATGTTCATCGTTGTCGTCTCTGTGGAATGTCCTCAGTTTAAGGAGTAGCAGACAATGTCTTACGGAATCAAATGCCTTGTTGATGTCTAGATAGGGGATCTCGACGCGCTAACCGTTGTTCGGTTACTGGATTATTTCGTTGGGGAACGCCGATGAATGGGGTCGCGTCCTAACAAACCCGAAATGTTCGATCGCCAGGAGCGCGGTACTATGCTGTATATCCTATTTCCTCAAATTCTGTCTAGTACTATTAGGGCTTTGAAGTTAGCAGGCGTGCGTTTGGGAACTAACCCTCTTCTACCTCTCTGTGTAGGCGCCGCCTTTCGATTGTACAGTGGCCTGTTTTTCAACGGACGATTAAACAACGGTTGATGCCCTTGCCTAGACAGCGCTCTTTTGATCGCTGGCAAATTTGATGGTGTGTCAGCACTCATC
Source organism: Paragonimus skrjabini miyazakii (assembly GCA_014338405.1). Classification (NCBI taxonomy): domain Eukaryota; kingdom Metazoa; phylum Platyhelminthes; class Trematoda; order Plagiorchiida; family Troglotrematidae; genus Paragonimus; species Paragonimus skrjabini miyazakii. Next base: position 63,140 of record JTDE01003730.1, on the reverse strand, counting down.
CACTGTGTGCATATCTTTAGAGAAAGTAGTGAAATCTGTTTGAGCGTACACTCCGTCCCAGCTCATTTCTGCCATAACCTACAGTTGTTTGAATTGTTGCTGCCGACTACACAGTTGGAAAGGGCCTTCAGATACCGCTTCATATGTGGAACACCATTGGACTCGTACTGCTTTAATTTTCGGTGCCTCTCTGCGCTTTTACTTCTGTCAGGTTATGCACTTGGCAGTCTCAACCGTCTGATGCTCACTGCATCACCAGTACGTAAGTAACACTTAGTCCTACAACGAGAGACATTGCTTGAGTAGCTCGTGTTTGTTGATTTTGCTTCTTTGTTTGTGGCGTCCCAGCGTGTTTTTCTTTGTGCCGTTTTCCCAAACCACTGCGGAAGATCCCTGCGTTATCCGTTCCCTCGTATGTCGAGCGCAATTTGTGAAGTGGCTTCGTCCCCATGGTATTCTGATCACTCCCACTCAGCGACGATTCGGTCATGTGGCTACTAACAACCTTTGGAATCTTAGTGGCTACACACTTCAGCAAGACTAAGGCTCACCCAGTTGGTCAGCTTGCTGCATAGAAGGACCATTGTACACTATCTTAAGGAACCTTTTCTTCGGCGATCCACCTTGGGTATATTTTGCTGCTCACACAACGCCATGTGCGTTGACGTCTCCAGAGTCTGGAACTGGGTTGAGTGATCATTCGAAAGTATTTCTAGTCTTTGCGGAACTGTAGGTACACGCTGTGAAGATTAGTTTGACATAGTGGGCTGTCACTCACATGTAAGGTGTTGTAGTTTGCCAACTGGTTCATGTACCATCCCCCTTGTTTCTCATTCTTGTAATCTTCGTGTTTCGATCGGCCTGTTCCGGAAATCCTAATCACAATTTTATCGACTGTAGTTAACAGAACAGTTACTATGTATCTTATTGAGCCTGTCGAATAGCCTGATCATTACTCAAGCTAAGGTGGAGCGTTCATATTTGATGATTCGGTCGGGCCTAACGTGAGGTCAATGGCGCAATGACCAACAGGCTTGCCTGAGGAAGGTGTGACCGGAGTTCTAGTTCCGTCCGTAGCAAGGATGTGCGCTACCGACGAACGCTAGCAAGAGCGAGGTTCGAGTCTGGTGGTTTATTTCGAAAGAGACTGGTTGGAAGGTCTATCTGATTGCGAAGACTATGATCGAATATGAGTAATTCTCAACTTGAAATTAAACTTCGAATCCATCTGGCTCAGACTGTCATCTTTTTGTTGCCGTGCTACAAAGGTGGTCATGTGAGAGCCTGGGGTTATTCTGTTATCCGACCCTGGACTGAAGCCTTCAGAGTTACGTGGGATTTTAAACCATCAGTACACGTTAGGTTGTTGACTCAAGTTATACTGTCTGAATCGCTGTGCTCGACTCGGCTCAAGTGATGGTGCTAATTCTTGATGTTCTCGTTCTTCGAGGTTGGTATGTTACTACATCAATATCGTCAATTCAGCTACGTTGCCTCCACCTTAGGCGTGATTTTATTGCTCTACAACCGCGACAGTAACATCATTCAGGTCGGACAGTAAAGTCTTAGATGTTGTTGATTCGTGTATGTACTTAGCAGCTGTTTTGAATGACTGGGCTGTGCGAAGTTTGTGCCTCTAGCGTTAGGTCATTAACATGTTTCGTCTCAGACATTCTCACCTAACATTAAAGATCGCATCTGTGGGATCATATTTAGATCAATTTGCCGTACACTGCGTGGGTTTAGGTCGTTGGGCCACGTAGTTCACATGCTGACTAATCGATTTGCACGCCGCGCACTTTTAGTTAAGCCAGATTTCATCATCATAACAGCCGTGAGTCTGACCAAAAAGTGCTGCGGCTCGGGCCGCCGCTTACCTCAACAGTGGCGTGGAATATCCTAGGGGAAAATGATACTAAGAAGGTTGAGCATTATTAAAGGAAGACTAAGCGGAAGAACTAGAAATGGTATGGATGCATGTACGTCACTGACTGCGACACATTGCCATCTCGAATAGCGTCTGTAACCAGCGGCTTGAGTGATCACGAGGACCTCATCCAGGCAGGCGACACCTACCCACTTCGTTCGATGAAGCAGTCTGGGTGTTCATATTTCGTGACCACATTGTTGCTTGACCACCACGCGGTTTTACCTAATTGTTGGTGGTCTCAGTATATAATGCCCGGTACGGTAAACGATCAGATGACATACGGAGTACGTGACCCAACCATCACAGGCTGTGCAACGTGAGTAGGTGACCAATGCCGAACGCCCTGGAATACGTGCCGGCGAACGGTCACATTGCTCACGCGGTCAGTCCATTTAGTGTGGGTTTATTAGCGGAGACAACAATGGTCAAACACAGCAGGTCTGTTGACATCCTCCATGCATGCAGGCCACGCTTCCAAACCACGGGGCAAAACAGAATGTACACAAGCATTATATACTCTTCCTTTCAGCGACACCGGAACCTCTTCGACGCCACGGATGACGCAGGCTGGCAAGGGCAATTCGTATCTTTGCTATCCTCGCTGATATATCAGCAATATTACAGGCTGACAAGATAGTACTACCCAAGTATGGGAAACTGTCCACAATCTTAAGCGGATTACCTGCAATAAAGAAAGTAGCAGTGGAAATGCCTCAGTCTTGAAGCAGCACTTTACAATTTGGAGATGCGAAGCGCACTCCATACAAACCAGCCAGGTCACTCACCTTGTCCAGTATGGTCTGAATGTCTTCGGCAGAGGGGCTAAGAAAGACAATATCGTCCGCATACTCCACAAGTCAACCCAGCACTAGGAAGAGGCTCAGCATCAAACCCACTGGATTCCACAAGCGCATCTTCCAGAATGTCGTCTATCAAAAAATTAAACGTGAAAGGGATATCGAATACCTTGACAAACACCACCAGAAGTAATGAACGTCCGACAGTTGTCCATAAGCCCACACTCTTTCACAGTGAGCATACAGTGATTTTAACGGATTCACATACTTCTGTGGTACTCTCTTGCGAAGAAGACAGTCTCAGAGAACGTTACCAGCAACTGAATTGAAAGCGGCTTTCAGGTCCAAAGAGACCGAGATCATCGGCTGCATATAAGAGTGCCGCTGTTGCAAGGTAAAAATGTGGTCAACGCAACCTTGACCGGATCGGAATCCTGCCTGTTCTTCACGTATCTGACTTTCTCTGGACTTAGTAAGCTGACCTAAAATGAGGCCAGTGTGTAACTTGGACGCAACAGACACCAAACTGATCTCTTTTTGATTGTCACAGACTTCGGACCCCCTTCTTGAAAATGGGAATTACTGTTGATAAGCACCAATCTCGAGATACCTCTTCAGTCTTCCAAATGGTCCGGATGAGTTTTGTCAGTTCTCTATTTCCACTATCATTGAAAAGAGAAAAGAGGAGGTCTGGACCAGGAGCCTTATTACGCTTCAATAACTTGAGCTCCATTACCACTGATTCCTACGGAGAGCTGCCTGGAACACAGTAACTGACCATTCGGGTCCCATCGTCCACATGGTCTAGTTGAAACCAGCTGAAGTGTTCCTTAAAATGTTCAGCCCATCTATCACATGTGGTCTCACCGACTGGATGGCCAGTACAGCCACGCATCAGGGAAAAAGTCTCCTGCTATTCCCCGATAACAAGGCTCTTTGGACTGTCCGACCAAGTAGTGCTCACAGTCTTTGCGGTAGCTTTTAGTTAGCTTGCGTTTAAGTTCTCGATGGTCGTCATCATATTCAGAACCAGGTGGGATCGATTGACGCTTGTTCATGAGATTTATCCATTTCTGTCGCAACTGAACAGCTCCTTCGGAACATACCTCTTCACAGCATGTTTTCGTAGCTGCGGCGATTTGTTCTGAGTGTTCATTAGAATCCGTCTTCTGACTCGAACTAGGCAACTTGTTCACCAACGCCTCACACTCAGATCGTTCGAACGCCAGTTAAGTAACTTGCATTTACGAGCGTATGTCCTCTGGGCAAATGGCAAAACAAAACGGTTACGCACTACAACATGGTCCGGGTTCAGGTGGTTGCTCCAAAAAGCACGACAGTCCTTAATAGAGTGACTTTACTTGTGACTGACTGCTATATGATCCAACTGTGTCCACGACTGAGAAGCACACGAAAGTCTCCATGTGATACAGTACTCGAAATATAGACACCGTGGGATGCGCACAGCTTCAGCAGTCTTGCCATTGTCAGTGCGTTGTGCCCGGACATCAAACATTCATCCCAGCCTCTTCTGCTCTGGAGAAAGACGACCCAGTTGAGTATACAAGTCGTCCGCCAGTATGATGATGTCTGAGTGTTTGGTTTGCTTCAGAGGGTCAACCAGGGCGTCGTAAAACGTATCCTTGGTAGTATTCGAACAGTTGTCTGTTTGGGCGTACGCCGATATAATGAATACACAGCGTCTTTCTGGTTTGCGCCGACAGACTTTAACGGACGCATTGAGTCTGACAGCGCACATGCGACTGTTCACTGGGATCCAATCGAGCAAACTACTCTGCTCTGGAACTTAGTGCGATTCCCACTCCGGCTTGGCCACGGGATTCTGCCTCAGCGTCATCAGAAACCCTGAGAAAGATGCGCTTGGATCAACAGTTAACTAGAAGTGAGATCAAGTGGATAACGGTGTTAGAATCGTAGAGTCGCGTCTCCGACACACAGCACATATCAAGCTGCAGACTTGAGAGATTGCTAGCCTGAACAGCTTGCTGACCAACTTGTGGGAGTGTGCGGACATTGAAGGCGCCAATGTTTATCAGTTGTCTTGGCCTCGTTCGAAGTCACATGGGAGGCAGTAGAAACGCGGGATAAAATAGTAACATGAAGTCGTGTTGGTTAAATAATGTCACTGTCAAGAGAACGATAACTTCTGCTACTTGCCGATCGTTTATGCCGCGGAAGGGGGTTGACTTGAGGGACCCACCCCGAGTCTCTGATTCAGAAGTCCGACATGCGAGACAACAGGATGCACTGTTTTCTTGGGAGGCCGTACCCGGAGCCAGTGATTCAAGAGTCTGACTCACTTGGCAGTGAGGAGCTTGCCTAGACGAGGGCGCAGTGAATAGGACATTATTGTCTGATTTCGAGCACTGGCACACGCAGTGGATGTACTCGAAGCTACATCGTCCCTTTGGGTGATACCAGATGTTTTTCGACCATATTGGATAATACGCCGGCGGTCACAGTCAACTGTTGGGCGGTCGGAGTGCTCTTTGTTTGAGGGTACCTTTTCTATCCCCCTTTTTCCTAATACGGAAGACATCAGTGCGGCAACTATAAAAATAGTTCTGATGTATGCTCAAAGGATCATGCCTCGCTACCTAGGCACTCCTACACGGTTAGTAGTGCGATATACAATCCTATGCGCGTAACTGCTTTGCGCCTGACTGCTCCCCTCATCATCAGACAACAGTACATCAGTGGTCCTCACTGATGCTTGACTGCCATACAGCCATGAGGAAGAAACGAACCCTGGCCATTAAGGACATAAACCGGGGGGGGGGGATGGTTGACTTCGCAAAGGGACCTGAGAGCGACAAAACGATGAGCACTGACATCCTTGTAACTCGCCTGGCATTAGGCTGGAAGCGTTATTGTATGGCGGTTAAATGTGTTGTGTTATGTAGGTTGTTTTGCTGTGTAATGTGAAGTGAGTAAAATTAGTGGGGTGAGAATTTCTCTCTCTCTCTCGAATTTTTCTGTTGATATTATACAGCATGGCTGGTTCTTCATTAACCGCGGCCTTAACATCCCGAACTTGTTCACAGAGAGCTCTGGCAGGTTGGAAAGTTGCCTTCTTCAGTAGTAACAGCTTTTGCTGTATACCAGAGATATTAATTCATGTGTTTATTCTCTCGGTTGTTTGTTTGCAAGGTGTAGACGCCTTGATGCTGTATGTTTGAATGTAGACGTAGTTATTTTGTAGTGGTTAGGTTCCCTTCCCCTTTTTTCTTCTCTCTTCATATACAGTGTTTGCTTTTTCTTCGTGATTGTGTGGCAGTTAAGCATCAGTGTGAACTACTGATGTATTGCTGTCTATGATGATGAGTCTTCAGTGAACCATCGTCTTGATCTCTTCGATCGAAGCACACCGTTAGTCTACTTTTGCGGTTTCCCACTCTACGAACTGTGTGCCAGTAGCTAATCCGTGGCTCCAAATCTAGGGTGGTCACGGTTGTACGCGACTAACTGTGAGCTACCGAGTGTGATGAGATGTCCTTCAGCTGGGGCTCGAAGTGGCTTAACCTAGTATGTGGGACGTTCAAAATCAACTCACGCTGTTTCCACGCACTCAGGAATGAAAGTCAACAAAAGTGTGAAATATGCGTTGTAGTCAAATAAATTTATCTATGTTGAACGGTTCCTTGTTTGTGTACAAGGCATCAGTACAGTGCTCAGGAATAAAATGACCACCTCAAGCGAGCCAGTCGACTATCTTGGATGTTTGATTCATGGCCGATTTGCGTGCAACAAACGCCGTGAAATGTGTCTGTTGGCTGGCTTATTCCAAGAAGCCATGTCAACAGGGTCTAACAGTAACACTTCATTCCAGTGCAGTATCCGTCTCCGCTGTTCAATAAAATCATCCAAGGGCTGCCAACGATAGCAACGTCAACTATAAACACCGTCTCGTTCTCTCTGTAGAGAACAGATCTTGATCCTTTCATCCATATTCCTCGGGTTTGTTACATCAGTTTCTCTGCCAGTATTATTAGGTGCTATCTAACTGTTCAGCATGTGCATTTGAGACACGAACTTGATTGTTGGGATCCAACGAATTGGCTTCAGAATGGGCGTATAAATATGATCGGCTCTTCATCTCTATAAACCAGGTTGAACCATATCTCACTTTCCTCTGCAATTCACACCATTTCCATTGTTCCTTCTTCGCTTGAATGTGGGAGGAGATTTAAATCAATTTATGTCATGGCATGAAGGCCCGAGGGATAATTGTTAGCCGTGTCGTATCTATTCACTGATGCCTACTAGTACGTACTGATTTGGTGAACTAAGTGATGATAGAGGTTTGTGGACGAAACAACCAGCCCACTTATGTGTGATCAAGCCTGTTCATCTCTTATGGGAATATACGCTATAGCCCAATATTAGCAATGCAGTTTCCCACATGGCTAGTCATTCTTTCAACTACCGGCTTTTATTGTCCCCTCCAATGTGATTTTCCCTACACATCTCGATTAAGCCTTCCTTAATTAAACGCCCTAATTCACAGTCCATAGGCACGCCACAGTTTGCACGTCTTGTTAATCTACTGTGAAGCTGTCTTCCATGGTCTACAGTAGACAGATCGCAAGCTCTTCAGTCGTAGTATAGATTGCAGAATCAGACTTCGGCAGTCTCGTCCTGACAACTGTTGCTACTATGTGCTGTTTGTATAAAATTCGCTGATTTTACGTTAGCGACGCATGAAAGTAAGTCGAAATGTTAACATCTCGCGACCTATCTCTTCTCAATGATCAGACTAAATTACAGTGGGTCTAGGAAAATGACATTTTCATCCGACTTGATCTTGTTTGTTCATGACGGCCCATCGACTTACTGTGACCAGTTGACGAGGTGCCTAAATTTCTCCTTCGATATTTGCTGCCCTTGGGAAACAGTTCGGATTCGTTCAGACAGATTTTCTTCCCGTATCTCAAAAGACTCCAAAAGGGAAAATAAAAAGCTTATAAATTAAACGATTATTCATCTGCCAAATGCATTTCAAAGTTTATCGGATGTGAATTAAATCGTTTTAATTCTGTATACATCAATACAATTGGGTAACAAAACTGCCGGGGTATCCGACAAGTCATGAAACAGCTGGGTGGATTGAACATTTCTCCCAAAAATTTTGTTGTTGACGTCGAAGAGCTCAACCGGGATCTTACCAGGATAATTCCTTCACAGTTTTGCTTTCCACCGATTTTTCAGTTCCATTTGAGAGCTCAAATGTTTTAAAAGAACTTATCCAACTGAAGTCGAGTAAAGCAGAGCGGACCTGACGGCCTTTCACCGATTGTTCTTAAGGAGTGTTCGGAATTGTATGTCAGTCACTAGCTGAGGTATTCACTTAGTGTTTCAGATAGTGCAAAGTTACCGGCTGTTGGTGGACGGCACGCATAACAGCTCCCAAGAGTGGAATAGCCAAATTTCGTCCGATCTCATGTATATCTGCAGTACCGAAGGTTTTTGAAAAACTCGTTCTTGCTCGAATGGAAGCTCAAGTAAACATCACGGATTCTAGTCAGTTTGTCTATCGTCGCACACACTCAACCTCGAGTACTCTCGCTTATCTAGTTCATTTCATTTTATCATCGCTTGATAGAAACTCAAGAGCTGTTCGCATATGTTTCATCGACTACAGCTATTGGAAGCGTTGGTAGAGCGACGCCACTTCAACTTCTCAAAGAATCGGGAATTCAAACTTCAACCGTCGAGCTTTTACTTGATCAGTGTATTATTATTTCATCCTAGTCGGTAGACAATAGCACAGTTGTGTTGAAATATGCAGATGATATGGTGTTGGGTAACAAGCACCCAACTAGTTTTTTTTCCTCCGCCCTGATGGACCGTCCACCCGAGCTGGCAAGTTGGTCTGAGTATCGCAATTTGTCTCTTAGCACATCCAAATGTGTTGACGTACTGTTTTCAGTCATGAAGAGGAACCAACCAAGTAATCTCTAATGCCTTGTCCACTCATTACATAAATAATGAACCTTTACCTCGATCGTTTTCCGTTAAATATCTGGGGATTATTTGGAACAACAGCATGACATATTTTACGTTACTGATGTTTTCACTAAAGTCCAGAAGCTTTCCACACAAACTGAATCAGTAGATATTTTCCATGACTGCGACCGATTTCGTTAACCTATCGGTGAGTACCACTGTTGTACTAACAATTTTGTTACCTAAACACATTTATGTAAATGTCCATCATTTGCTGAAGATGTGCGTATATACAACAACAAAAAATTCACCCCTCGGGGTGCATAGAGCATTTCATTGACCTAATTATATTGGTGAAAAATCGATGTCGTTTGAAAGTTGCCAATCTTGATGACTCCAGACAGTTACTGTCTGAGATGACCTCAAATGTTCTACGGTTGGTTTACGACCGTCAAGCTAACAGATCACGCTAACATCTTCCGATCGGCCATTTTCGTTACTTTACGATTACTCCGGTGGAATATTACAAGAGTCAAACTTTTAAAACAAAGAGTAAAAAATGGCACACTTTAATGCTGTGCTTCTTCAAAGTATGTGATGTGCGTACTAAAAACTTGGCCGTTTTTGGCATGTTTAAGGGGCGTCTTGGAACCCGATTGTTCGGTGTCCCTTACATTAGTGATTTTGAGAAGGAGCCCATGCCAGCCAATCCAAATCAACTGAGCAAGTTGGCCAGTTGCCCTAGTGACCGGTTTCCACCATATGTGGAATGACTGTTATTTTGACGGAAATGCCATTGCGCAACTTCTTTATGTGCGTATTCCGAAGTAGTTCTCCGGTGTGCAATATTTCTTGAATCGAAAAATAAGCAACTGTGAATTAGACCAATGGCGATAAGGTACATAGCTACTATTTTGCGAAACAAAATGAGAATGTCAACTACAGTTTGTAAATTTATGTATTATGCACTGCAAACGATCCATTTGCGAACCGTTTAAAAAAATGATCGTTTATTGTTGGACGATTGGTGGTGTTTGAAATAGTCTTAAAACCCTGAACCGCAAAAAATACTTCAACACCGCTCTCATTCTTAGTTGTCACAAACGAGCCGGACTAAGATAGTAAGGAAAAAAACCTGTTGTCGTTGTGCAAACTACCTTCCGGTCACCCGTACTGTTACGACTGTCAAAATGTGCGACCAAGCACTCCTAACTACCAAAGAGTGAAACAGTGTTAACAGACTAGATGGCACGTCCACCGGGGGTCATTCGGTTAGTTCACGCTCGAGTTCAACTGAATTTGCGACCTAAGTGAAAAATGGCATGGTATACGTACGAACGATGACCCGGGTAAACTAATGATGTTTTTATTGCCAGTAACTCACAACAAACAAAAAAGGTATTTTTTGAAAGCACAATTGGTGATTTGACATAATGGTGGATCTAGTGCGTGAAAATCTATGGTATAGAGGTTTATCCCGGTGGTTTGTAGGTATAATTTAACCCTTTAGCACGAAAACGGATCCCGGTACTCATGCTATTATTGGACGTAACTGAAAAAAGCTAACAGCCAATAACAACTGACGACTATAACAATCAGTTGTAAAAACTCGAAATAATGAAGAGAATGATTACGACGAGCTGATCCATTTCTCTGTACGCGGTTATGCTGACATTTTCAGAAAAGTCACAATACATGTTGCCGATGACGTGACGTTAGCCTGCAACCATCCACTGAACCAAACCCTCAATTATCCTGTTCGTGATTGAACTTAGGGCACCGTGGTGGACTCCAAGAAGCGAAGTTTAATGTTGCACGATGAATATTGGAAAGCACGTCTTTATAAACACAGCTTTGCCGTGTAAATGACTGACTGAAAGAAAAACAGTTAGCAATGCAGTAACAACTGTTTATTTTTCTTAAATGAGAGTAATCGTGTTCTGCGCAGAGAAACGGACAGTTGTAGACAAATAATTTCCATCGAAGAGCTAGTAAACAGTCAGATTAGTTGGAATTTGAAAGGGAATGACAAACATTGTCATGCCTCAAACGAACGGAAATACTGCATTAGTATGGTGAATTTATGAATTAGTTGAACTGTTACTTTGACATGCATTCGATACACCGTGGCGTTATCTCAACTTCTGTAAATTACAAGGGTAAGCATTTCTATTATATGAGAAGAGTGAAGCCTTCAAATAATTTCACATCGATTACCCGTGTGGAGAGACATGAATAATCACATCTCAACCTTCACAAGCAAATTGTTCCAGACAACTCGACCAGGTCCAATCTTGACTGAAAGAAGATGTATTGCTGTGTTACTGCAGCGGACATCCTTAGGGAATATGGTAGTCAGTCGTGCCAGAAAAGATAAACGCTGTAAATGGAAACGCTTATATTCCAAATGCATGGTATACTATGAGTTGAACATCTAGTGTACGTTGCAGTAGTATACCACCGCTTCATCAGTGCTCATTGCCTAACACTTTTCCCTTGAGTACATGACCAAACCCTACTGGTGAAAGGCGACCATTGACAGTGGATTCGTTTTGCTGTAGATAATCTCAACCTGCTAATAGATCGAATTACTTCTACAGTTGTAATGTGTCCAGTTGATAACATCTCCATCCGTTTCACTCTGGTGTTGGCGTCCTCGAAGCATTTCATCATTTGAGTGATGAGAAACGAACAAGTGAGCAGTTGTCGCAAACTTATAAAGTATGCGCACCGCATTGATAGCACTGAGACCACATCATTATCAAGTCTTTGTAAAGTAAAGCCTTTGCTCATTTCTCGGCAGAACGGATGAATCACCTCTGGTTGAGTCATACGCGTCTACCAACTGCACATTCTATCTTTCTCATGTTCAGTTTATCGTTGAAGCGGCTTCAGTCAAATGACAGGAATCCATATGTTTATCACAGCTTTCTGACTGTGTTCAACATTAAAACTGAAATGACTTTCAACACAAGGGATTTTCACATTCCCAGACTAACGTTGGAATGGATACGCTATCGGGATATCATTGAAGATTTCCCCTCGGAACATCTCCCTACGTCTAGTGAAAATAACCGTCTCAATAATAACTCATCGAAGCAAAAAATCAACTGAACCTTTCGACCCGCAGCAAGCGCTCTTCAACTGCCCACGTGCGTCCAATCTGGAACAATCAAACAGAGTCTGTGGTTACCCCATCATCGGTAGTTAAATCCAAACACAGTCTTGACACAATCCTCAGTGACCCCAAACCGAGTCTTCAGACATGTTGGTTAGAATTATTACGATGAAGTGAAAATACGTTTGACTTCTCGCTGTTGACTCTATCAGCAATTGTATGTTGCGGTACGCTTGAAAGATAATGGTTATGTCTTTATGTCGCTCATTATCCTCCGACTTTCTCATTCGCGATATTTCTGTTATTAACTCACTTCAGTCAAGACAGTCTACCGATTTTTCTTATCAGAATGTCGATAAGTTTTATCAGTTTCTCTCAATCTGTAGAATTTTTACGAATCCTATGAACAACTTCGCTGTGGGCACTGCAGAAACCATTAACCTATCCTTGAAATACTTGATACCGTTTAGTTTATTTTCAACTATCCTAGCACCTTGCTCTAGAGGCAAATAAAAACGTAGGTTTTGTCGCCACCAGAAACCTTCAAGTTCATTTGTTCTTAATAGGTTCTTAATCCGTGTAGTGGATGCCACAGCTGCTTCTCTAATCAAATAAAGAGCTCATCTTAGTGGTGATGTACACAAAGTTGTAACAACAGTTATTGTGGCAGGAGCTGTGACAGTGTTACCCCCTATAATGGGGTGAGCACTGAAAAGTGTTTGTTGTAATGGTTGAAAATGTGGCCATTCAGCACCACGTGGATTCTGTAACACTCTCCCCTTTTCTTGGAAAGTGGTCGCTGCAAGGCCCTTGTGACGATGGCATTATACAGAGGCGGCTGATTCACAGAATGTATGTTGTGGTCCTGCTATGTCCCTCAGGATGAACAATCAGTAGTAAGGGGAACAATAATTGATCGATTTAATGTACGATATCAGTGACACGCTTTAGACAGAGACCTTCCATTGAGCGGTTCACCTTAGGACGTTTAGAACTACCAAGTTACACAGTCAGATGTCTTCAGCTGTGCAGTGCAGTATTATCCAGGCTGTGTTCCTCAGCTGCTCGAACAAGTGATATAGTAGCCAGGATTGTGAACCCTGACTGAGCTTAGATTTGCGGAATATTGAGAAACATCCATTTATGTGTTGAACACTTTCTAAACTGATACTTGGTGTCCGAAGCGACTCTACCAATAACCGTAGGTACCATTTCAGTACAAGTTGTCCTGAAATCATGAATTATCGGTTGGCTTCAAGTATATTCCCGAGAGATGATCATGTTTGCCACCTTTATACTTAGGACTACTAGTTCCATTAAAGCGTACAAATGCCCATGATCATGTCTTTAATCAATACATTGAAAATATCCCAATGTTAAGAGCAAATTACCTCACATGAGGTCATTTTATCTCATTTCTCCTATGTTATACCAACCTTCCTGTTCGGTCTCCTAACTTACTGTGTAAATATACCGATGGTCTAGTATCACTAACCGGGGCACAAGTAGTCCCAGGAAAATCGTAGGTATACAAAATTCTGTTTTATACACCGGAATTGATACCTTCTCAATTGATGTGTGACATCAAAAAACGTAAAGCGTAAGTTCAGCCTGGTAGTCTGCAATCAACTTACAGTTGACAAAATCAACCCAACAGAAGCAATATTGCGCATATTTTGTGGTTAAAATAATTTCTGGTTAACTGCAGATTGCTTCGGAAAAACCTGGAAAATATCCTCCGTACGCTGGATCTACTTAATGTTTATGTTAGCGATGACAGGAAACAACAGCTGCTTCTTGCATAACAATGTGAAGCATTATTCCAAAGTGCTAATTTGTGTTCCTCTTTAGGACCATTTTATGGTGACAGACTTCCAATTGAATCCCAAAGTTTACAGTGCGAACATAGCGGCGATTTAGTTTCCTGATCTCACTTCAATAATGACTTCGACACAGACTAACCAGGAGGGTTATAATTGCATTTCGTTCTATATATATCACTGAAATCCACGGCCCTCACAAAATGACTTGTTTTGAGTTGGACAAAGCATTTAGAATCAATCCATTTCTGGCCTGATCCGGTTTCTCAGTAGGGAACAATAAGTTTATTAACCAATCTATCTCTCTCGCTGTTCCCCAGTTCTCCATAAACCTAGTTTCCTTTTTAATGAATTGGTCAATCGACTCTGACTCACTCACTGTTGTGGTCCGCCGTAGTTATTGTTCACACCGATTCGCTACGTTGTCTGTGGTAGTCGAAAATGTAGGACGAACCAAGCAAACTGGGCCAGAAGGGTAACAACGGCCTCGGTCACTGCCCTCTGTTCTTTGTCTTGCGCCTAGCTTGCTAGAAAGCACACCCGTCTGGGCTTACGGCTTACCTTAACCGCCCGTTCATCACAACCATCTGGCTATCTCTGCATGTGTGCGCTTTCGGAACTTATCGTATGCCTGGCATTCACACGACCCACAACCAGAGGACCTCCAGTCCACAATGCGAGACAGAGCTTGTGTGTGCGTTCGTGCATACGCTTTCCAGTTCCCTGCGTGTTGAAGGAACGAACAGACACGAGGTCAACGCGCGCCCGTATTGCTTGGGCAGACAGGCTGTGACCAGTCGGGTGGCTAGGCTACATTTGACCTGGGCGATTGTCAGGTCGCCACACGACCGGATGATGTGTCGTGATGTTTAATAGGATGAGGGTTGGGTAAAACGTATGATTGGGGCGTTGACGTACACTGCTTGACTCATTCAAATTGTGAGGTAGACTGATGGTCAGGGAGCAAAAATAGTGGTCCAGTCAAATCTCAGATGCCCGAGAATAACTTTTATATGAAACTTTAGTGTTCTGACTTCCTAAATTCAGTGATACTTTGCATACGTTCGGCTGTGCTACATCGAAGCTACATTGTGCTTAAAACAGCTTCGATTAGACCGAGCAAGACGTTCACTAGCATTCCCACTGTCTACAAACAATCGTTTAAGCATGTTTGGTTTGAAATAAAACAATCTTTTAAAAAATTCCCTGGACGTATGCATTTTACAGTTCTCCCACCCAACAAACAAACAGAACCTAATTACCCGCTGCGTTCACAAAAAGTATATGACTATCTTTTAATGTAACGTTACCTAACCATGATTTCCATCTGCTTGTTAGAATAACACTGCAGACAAAAGTATTACATCTACTGCCACCTTTTTAGACTTGAATTTTAAGATTTACGGGGTGGTTGCACCCTTTAGCAGTGGCTGTTCTCCTCTCTAGCTGTCTTGCAGGCTATCTTGTAAATAATTAGAAGTCATTTATGGGATATACTACTTTTCCCTTCAAAATCGACTGTATTCGAGGGTTGCGTCTTAGCTACTGCATTTGATCCAAATTCTTCGTTGAGTACAGTGAATTCCTGATCAGATCTTCTCTTTATGTCTCTCATCTTTTGCATCTGGACATACCTCATACAATACAGTCGCAAGTTAATGCGCAGCCATCACCTATCTTGTTCGGTGTTTGTATGACAACACATGAGTACCCAAAGAAATGTTTTCTCTTCCGAATGTTCGATTATTTTTGCTTCGTGTTATCACAGTTCATCTCATAAATTGGCAGCTTGTTGAAATCGTCCACATGAAATCTGTAGATTATCAATAATGAGCTTTTTTGTACAGCTAACTTAGGATAGACAAACTATGGTGAACGCTGTGTTATCCAGCTCACAAAAGGTTTCATAAAGTCGTGGTGAACTCAAACGATTATTCAATGGAATCGAAATTATGGAGGGCGATATTTCGGTTTGTATGTTCCCTAGGGTTACTACCGCACTCTTCACGACTGACAGCGTGATGCACGCAAACTTCACTTAAAAACGTGAAGATCGCCAGTTCAGACCGCAGTCCGCCCATCTTGGTGATTGCACACGGGGGCAAAGGTTCCTCGTTTATACATTCCAGTCTCCGTGTAGGTCAATGAAGTGGTTGTGGCAATTATAAATGAACACCTGAGCTGACGGCACTAGTTATAGATACTGAAATTCCGTTCGTTCATTATATACTACTATTGTTGTGACCCAAGAACGCGGATGGCACAAGGGTTGTTTGTTCGAGAAAGCAACACATGAGTTAAGCACTTAAACAGAATCACAAACGGAACTACCCATTTGCACACGGTACTCGGACCCAGACCGTCTCCGTTGTCACAGACGCCAGACGTAGCAAGAACCATTTTGGGTGATGCTGCACTCCGATATTTCTCCCTGCATTTTTCCTGCGGCTACTTCGATGTCAAACCATATGCTCTGGTCCTGCTACTGAATTGCAATGATGTGAGTAGTATGTCACGATCGCCCATCCTCACTACACTCCTCCCCCCGCAAAGATTGTTCCAGCTACAGCAAAAGCCGTTCAGGTTCTCTTCGCTTTCTCGACGATCTGCGTACTGGCCTCGGGGACGTCGATACTCCTGGTGTGCATTCTCTTCTGCCTGGGGCGTCATACCATTAACAAAGCTGGTTTCCGTGCACTCGATGTTGATTTCTCTCATTCTTACTCAGACTACGGCGGTCCACTACCACATGAGGTCCCTTCCACTTCGCCAGGAACTACCTAGATCCGGGTCCTGTTGCACCCGGACTCCACCTGTCTCTGTATTTAACCTTCGAACCAATTTCAAATACCCCATTTCGATCCGACAACCCTGCGGCCGACTACTCCTTAGAAACTTCTTGTGCGTTGGCTAAGTTTTGGTTGACCATTCTCCGCGCTTCTGCTAATTCACGCGTGTTCATCCGTCAGTCTCCCCATAAACCAATCTCTTGATCGACTGACAGGCGTGGCACGCGTCCATACATTAGCTCGAACGGCGATTTCTTTGTTGTCTCCTGTGGCGATTAGCAGTGGGCCAACAGAATCAATGGTAACGTTCTCTCCCAGCCCCCTCCTTTTGCCGCCAACCGCTCCTTGATTGTGCGATTGTTTGCTTCAGTTAACCCATGTGATTGAGGATGGTATGACGTTGTGCAAATTTTCTTGACTTCCAAACGCTCCATGCAATTCCAAAACTCTTCATTTTTGAAGCAGGGACCTTGATCAGTCAAAATGCTCCGCTGTATTCCATGATCCGCCACGATGTGTTCCATTACCGCCCTCCACACAGTGCTTGCACGTTGATCGGGTATAGCGGCTGCTTCGATCCATCTTGTGAAATGTTCCGTCATAACTATGATATATTGATTTCCAGATGTGGTTACTGGGAAGGGACCCATTACGTCCAGCGACCATAATTCCCTAATCTCACAGATCGGAATTGGTTGTGTAGGATACTGACTGGGGTAGTTGGAGCTCTTCAAAAGCTGACATTGCTGCCACGCCAGCAAATACTTGTTCACGTCCTTCTTTATTTTTGGCCAGTATGCCCTTTGCCTCAGCATTTCATACGTTCGATGACATCCCGTATGAGCCAACTGATGACATTCTTTCACAAGTGTCTCTCTCAACCCCGTCGGTATAACAGGCACGCCTATTCCATCCCGCAGTCGACGCGTTAAAACTCCGGCACTATTCAACCGCAAATCTGACCAGTGCGTTCTGAAAGATTTCACCTCCGGAATTTCCTCGTTCTCTGGTTGTTGTTCTTCCGATAGAAGTTGATCGATCACCGTTCGGATTGTCGGGTCCGCCCTCTGCGCTGCCTGTAACTTCCCGGGGTCATTCTCCAGTTCAATAATGTTGACTCCGATCGCGTCCTTGTGAACCTCATCCATGTGCTGCGTCCGGGAAAGCAGATCGGGAACATAGTTCTCTCTTTCATGGCGAATTGTAAAGTCATACTCCATTAATCGTAACGCGCAACTAGCCAGCTTACCTCGGGGGTCCTTCGCCTGTCTAATCCACTCCAACGACTTGTGGTCAGTCTCTACATAGAAACGTCGGCCGAGCAAATACGATCCCCATTTTTCCAATTCCCATACGATCGCCAAACACTCCTTCTCTGTCGTTGAGTAGTTTCGTTCAGCAGGAGTTAATACTCGACTGGCATATTCCACAATACCGCCATCCTGCTTCAGTACGGCTCCGATTCCTACATCGCTCGTATCCGTCGCGACAACGAAGCTCTGTCCTGTCACTGGCACCTTCAGGGTCGGCTGTTCTTCCTTCATCAATTGTTGGATTTCGACGAAGGCTTGATCGGCCTTTTCTGTCCAATGAAATCGACAATTCTTCTTGAGGGTTTCGTACAATGAGCTGGCCAGTTCATTAAAGTTTTTGATGAAACGGCTATAGACCCTGAGGCAACCGGGAAACTGTCGCAACGTCCTCTTCAGTGTTGGTACCGGAGTGACCTCGATCGTAAGCAGCTTCTCGGGAACTGGTTGGACCCCGCCCTGACCGACCTTGTGACCGAGTAGTATTACCGTTCGTTTTGCCAGCTGACACTTTGAACTGTTAATTCGTAGACCGGCTTGTTCAATCTTCTGTAGCACAGCTGAAACTTGTCCGCTATGCTCCGTCTCATTCCCGCTGTAGATGACGATATCGTCTCCGTAGACAACAGT
>JTDE01003730.1:8270-37359 GCA_014338405.1 Paragonimus skrjabini miyazakii | reverse complement strand
ATATTACCACGTTGAAACTGTGCAACCGACGAAAACTATAACATTTATTTTTGTTTGCGGGTAAATAACCACTGACATTGAAGATGATTAGAAATCGGAGCACGAACAAAAGTATATTTAAGTGACAGACGTTGCAATGTATGTGCCATCAACATCAATTTTTCGTCATAACGAACAGTCTCTCAAACAAAAACGTCCGTTTTTTTTCCATAGGATCCAACAGGGGACATGAAAACAACTGCCAGAAACAGGCTTTTACAAACCGTAATCAGGGTATACTTATAAAACGTACTGATGTCCTCTAACTCGTGTTGAGTGTCTAAACATACATTGAGTTGTGAATGAATGTCCAACTGAATCGGGCAGTAACGGCTAACAACACCGTTCTCCTTGACTGACAAAGCCGTTGCCATCAAATCTGCTGGAATATCTCTGGATGCAACATCTAAGTTGTTGTGTAACAATATGATCGAAGAGTAGGAGGTGATTTTTTTTTACAAAAATTGTACATCACTAATAAATGATCGCAGCCATCATATTTCCACAGACATTCTAGCCAGCACTACATTCGAGTTTCCGCCTTCTTAGGGATCGTCAGTAGTGCACAACCTTACTGCAGCCTGTACTAGAACTCCGGTCGGTGCTTTCATGGAGCAACTGTGTTGATCACTTTGTCAACGATTTTTCATTGGACACGACTGAATTACCATATGCAAACGCTTAGCCGCATTCGCATGTAAGTAATGACTAGGTTGCCTGATCGTTAAGTGTAACCGATGACTCCACGTCTGCGATTTCTCTCCTAGTTGAAATCAGAGAAAATGTTAACTTGTTAAGAGGTGTTTTGGTTATTAATGAGTAGTAGGGGTTTGGTTTTTTATGTCAATTATGCATCACCCACAAGTGATCGCAGCTTCTAAAGTCGTGTCTAATGTGAGGTCAGTGGCACTGGGGTGAACACGATTGCCTCATGAAAGCGTGACCGGGGTCATGGTCATGCCCTTAATAAGGACATGTCCTATCGACAGGCCTTAAGAAGAGCAAAGGTCCAGTCTAGTGCTTCTTTTCGAAAGGGACTGACTAGGATACCGGTGGGAGTGCGACAACTATGACTAGTTGTGAGTGATCAATCTACTTAACAGTGTGTCTGGGGGGCATACACAGTCCAGCGAAACTGCACATCACCTAATGAACATGTTGAAATCAACAGCTACGTTTTTAGTCGTAAGTTTTTAGCCTAAACAAGACTGTTCTGACACTATTCCTAATTACTCCCTCTTCAGTTGATTTCCGTAGCAGTCTTCAGTCTTAAGTTGATGTGATGGACGATGTAAGCTTGAGGCGGTTTATTTCTTGCGCCAATCATTCTTTCACTATCGATAACAATAGCCAGTGGTTGGCAGTGATGTTTGACTGCCATGCAATCATGATAAGAGGAGCAGGCTTTAGTTTACAAATAGAAGCAAAACATAAGGCGTATTACCCAAAGACACTGTGTATAGCCTCAAATGTCGACATCATCTATACCGTATTAACAAACAACCAAGTTGTAAGTGAAAGTGAAGCGGTGCTTTTAAGGCAGCTTCCTTTCGCCGTTCAGTGTCCGTTTCACTGTTTAGCATTACTTCAGACATCTCAGCCACATATTAACAAGGTTTAATCCACTGAAAGCGACTGACCTACATATCCCTTAATATTCACAATCATAGATCAGATGTCATAAGGATACCAATCAGGAAGACGAATACAACTTACAATTCCAGACTTACTGGTGGCTATTATCATCGATAGGATATGTTAGGTTATTTATTCGGAAACTTGACCATGAGTAATCGGTTTTTGTAAATCGTGAGTAAGCATTTGTCGAACATGCTCTAACAATCTGATTTTACATATTTTGGAAAGGTTTAAGTTAGTCGAACTGGTCAATACTCACGGTCACTTTTTTTTCCAAAGTCACCTATTCCTTTATCCCTTATCATTTTAATGTGGCCTATTGTAAGTATATACCAAGGCATCTCAAATTCTCAACCCAAATTAGCTATATTTTTGCTACCATGAGGCAAAACGTTTTCAGTCATCATCGTACAAACAAGGTTTTAATTTTAGGAAAGAGATCTGTCAGACACCGAAGGTGGTTGAGGTTGTAAAACGTTGTCATAACTTTAAAATCACGAAGTCTGACTTCCATTCCCATCAACTGCTCGTTTGAAATCAGTTCCTATGTACAAAAACTCGGAAGCAATTACTAGAATTTCATTGTCAAGTCTAAGGTTTGTGTTAACGATTCAACCTTAGGACAGCTTTATGAGTATCAGAGCACTTCCCAAACGAACAGACAAAACGGAGTATAGTGTTTTAAGCAATTCGTTCCTCAAGCATATTTTCATACAAAAGATCACCTTACCAACAAAGCACAGGTTGTTCACTTTCCCACTCGGAAATGCATCAGTATCAAAATTCTGTGAGCGCCACAGACAAACGTCCATTATTTCATCGGCGGTCAAATTAAACATGAACGAAAGAAGTGAACAACTTCGAAGGACAACATTTTTGATCTGCAGTATGTACGACAGTGCCCTGTATCCCGTAAACTGTGTTGGCCTGTTGAAACAAGGGTCCATTACATACATCTGGGTGGAAAAACGTTGCTTCCGAAAGTGTGGATGACCCAACCGAGTTAATTTTACGACTTTAGTCAAAAAATACTGTAGCCATTACTCCGCACTATTCGTGACACCGTTTCTGAAGTTGACGAAGAATAGAGCGCTGATTTACATTTTCTCACCCGAGGAGAGGACTCTCGAGCAGTAATGCGCCAGCAAATTATTGTCACCACTATAGTTGTGACTGGAGTAAGACTATTTCTTCTGTGGTTCGGAGAGACGAACGTTGATCATTTTTTACCCATGGGAAACATGACATGGTCACCCCGGTTCACAGGAGCATGGTTAGCTTTTCAAGTTAGCTGGAACGGATGGTTAGCGTCTTCACTAGTGTCCCGGCACCTTTTGAAAAATAAAGAAGACATGAGTTCGTCCAGGTTAGTAGATTTGCACCACTTGGAGACTAGGATGCAGTCATACAGTTCGCTTTGGGCTAGTCGTTCTAGGCTGACGTACTGAGGTATAACTGCATAAGTATCAGGTGCTAATGAGATGAACGCATGCGGTCAGATGAAGTGCTTGACAATACACTCAGCTCAGCGAGATGACCATCTCGACTTTCGCGTAGTACCCAGTTGTCAGGATATGAACTAGACAAAAGGGCATATTTCCGATGGCTTAAAATGCCTTCTCCTTACTGTTCATTTTTGAGGTGAGTGATAGCAACCAATCCATCAGCCTCAGGTCAGCTTCCTTGCTGTTTACCGTCTTAAAGTTCCTGAAGAACACAATCACTTTGACATGAGACCAGCTGTAATTTTAGCTCGAAGGGGTTGGATGAACTGACCATTTATCTGTGTCTGTCTGTTAGGTTGGCATGAACTCATTTCACCAGGTTTTTAACTGTCAGTTGGTAAGATTGGTGACAGCGTTGTCTGATTAACTGCAGAGTGAGGGAACAGCATGCAAGAACTGAGTTCGGTAGTATGCACGTGTTCTCTTATGATCACTACCATACCAGCTATAACTCAAAGGACTGATCGTCAGTAGGAGGACGTCATGCAGTTCCAGTGCCCAAGAATAATACGTGTCAGAAATAATCGGTGCTCCGCATAGAGGTGTGGTGATTGCCCACCGTCGTTTGAGCGATTTAATGGTATTCCAGATTTAATACCTGGCTGTGATTTTCCGTCACTGAACCGTTCCACCTCTGCATTAATATCCTCTGCTAATGACACCAGAGCAACATATTGACCTTAATAGTACGGTAGGTTCATCTAAGAGGATATCTTCAACATTATGACTACTGTAATCGGTGAGAGCAGATATTATGATTGAATAGCGAATGGATTCTTAGCTTAGTCATGAAAGTTTCGCATCTGTATGTAGCTCAGTATTAACAGAAATTCAACAGGACATCAACATCTGTTTCGACCGCCCTGATTAGAACCATACCCATGCCTGTATATCTGGTCACAGAAACCAGGAGATTATTTGGTGTGCACAAACATCTAGCGGAGAGTGAGGATGTCGTTACTTCAGTTTGCAGATTGTTACCCGGAAGTCTAGTCCCTGCAACGAAACAGACGTGTACTTTCAATGGGCCTACATCCGAGCTAGTGCCGGTATTTGAAACGTCTTCATTTACTGACAGTCTGGCTATAGGCAGCAGATTAACCAGTAAAGAAATTCGGAGGCTCTTTTCGTCTGCAATACAGGAACGTGGCTATCGGAGCAAGTTATTACATTTTTGATATCCAGATGACAAACATCAGAAGTTAGGGCTGTTCGGACTTCCACAGCTTAGTTTGAACAGAGAGGAGGGTGGAGGTAGAAGTAAGACATTTTCGTCTGTTTTCCTCCTACTTGGATGTCGTTTTTCGGACCCCTTGCGACAAAACATGATAGTAAACTTGAAGACAACACTTTGGTACATCAAATTAACTGAGGGATCAAGGATGGCACTTAAAGCCAGGGCCATGGACGCAATGTTCATGCACCCAGGGCGGACATCAATCAACCAAAGTGCTTAGTATGGATATAAAACAAGCTGCGGGGAAAATAGGTGCATACGATACTCATCATATAAAATGTATGAGACAGTGTCAATACAACCGTGACTGGAAAGATGAAATAAGTTATCTATGAGAAGGTGAGTATTTCTCTGGCGGTGTACAGTAAATTCATAACCCTCCGTTAACTCAATACTGCAATTGCAAGGCAGTCGATTACAAGCTTGTGACAATCTATGAATTACGATGGGTATTCATTTACTCCCTTGAATTTAAGTGAACTGTTTGCAAAAATACCTTACAGGTGGACTGGCAAGGTGAGGTAACATCTTGACAATAAAATCAAGAAAAAGGATTTCAGTGTCACTTAATTCTTAACGAACTACAATCTAGGCATTTGACTGTTTGTCAAGCTCGGTATTCAGATTGCTTATGGAGTTGGGAACCCAAACTTATAAGATGATGCCCATACATATTGATGTTGTTACCTCATTTGGTTGTGAAGCATTTGCAACCGGAATACCAAGCTCGATGAACAACCAAATACCTAAATAATCAACCAAGTCATATACAACATCATCATTATTTATAACGATCGAAACATCGATCTGCGTGATACCGACAAACTGACAGCCTATTCTGCCAGATAGTGTGATTCATTCCAACAACGTTCTGTTAGGGCTGGTCGTTTAGATCAAGCCTGTCACGTCACAGTGATTCCAGAAAATCTTCACGTCTTAACAATCCACTGTCTGGATTTTTCTGCCGGCTGCTATTTTATTTTGCTACTATGCAAGGCATGCGTTCAAACCCGACCCTGAACACAACAATTACTTCAAAGCGCCTGCTGGCTACCACTTATTCTTCGCTACATAGCCACTGAACCACACATCAATCCTTCTAGACGGGCCTTAGAGGAATTCAGCAAATAACGGAGACTATCGAAAGTGCAAATTTGTGGACAACCCATCGTGATCATATGATCTAATCACAGGTAGACAATGAGTTTATCGTAACTGTCAGCTCCGTTTGAACGGCGGATGGAGTTGTTGGTGAACGATGTGTACAGTGCACAAAGAGATTAATCGCGTTTTTCTGTCTGCTCGATTAATTTTGTCGGCTACAGTGTTTGATTATGGCCCATTTTTGAACTGCATGGCAAACGGAATTATCTTCTATTTCATGATTTTGACCCATAAGACTTAGGTCATAATTTCAATCCGATCTTATTTGTAACAAAGGTCAGTTCGCCATGATTCCGTCAAATTGGACAAGGTCAAAGTGGCAAATCAACGCTCGCGCGCTACGAGTTAAATCAATCGGATTAGGTGGAGTTAACTACGACTTTCCACTGATCTGACTACAATAACGAAACAAACGGATCTCAAGCAAAACTGGATCAACAGTGAACTGCTATGAAATCACCTCGTTAGGTAGATCAACACAGGACATTGCACGGTCAGTTTTGAACTAGTTATAGTCGAAAGGTTTAGTACTAGAATTCATGTACTTGTTTTGTCTACGAATTTTGCTTATCCTTCAACAAGTACGCCACGAACAATTTCATTCTTTGCGTGGATTTATCAGGTGGTAATAATCAAACAATTATTTGGGCTGACAAACTTTGTGGTAGGAACCGCAGTCGCTATTAATTCGACGACCACGTGTCTCGTTTTATTCGTCTCAGATACACACTACGAAGGGTTGTCACTTGTGTTTGTATTTGTTTGTTTCTGTCCGCTAATTTCATACCAGGACTGAAGCTGGTCATAGGATGCGCTCGATCAGTTACCAAGAAAATACAGACCAAGTTGATGTTTGACTGTTTGGCTATCCTGTGAAACCAAGTCCAAGAATGGTTTCTAGATAATAGCGTAGTAATAAAGAACACCTATACTCACTGATCATCCAATATATCCACTTTCGTTAACCTATTGCTTTTCTGGTTCGTTTGGGCGATACGTTGTTTAACGTGCGCTCGTAAGTCTGATTTCTGATCGTATAACGCGGTTGGGTTTCCTGACCGTATGTCATACTCCGACTGGTCGTACGGTTTCGTTCGTTGTATTAAGTGGCACCAACGGGCGCCTGTTGTCGATTGGTCCTCCTATTGTTGAGCTGTTGCCACATGTATCTGGTTCTACTGATCCACTGGCAGAATTAATCGGTTTCAACTATCGTTACGTAACCCAGTTATCCATTCCTAACATTTATATACTGAAGATTCTTTGACCAGACCATTTACTGCTTAATTTTACGTACTACTGATAAGTTGTGTCTCAATGGACACGACAAGAACTATCGAGATAATCGTTGTTTTTCAAATGTCATGGCCACCTTTCTCTAAATCTAGAAAAATAACCTCGTGACTGCTTTTTTCTCGGTTTGATTTTGCCACATAAGAGATCTTACTTACCAAAACATCAGTTCTATGATCGTCGCTAGGAAAGAGGCGGCTGATTTGGATTGAGAAACCTAACAGTTCCTCACTATGCGTGTACTTGGGTAGTCCGCACTTCTCATCTTTACGCGCATCTAACATTATGCCGCAAATTTTCGCCTGAAGTGCAGATGAAAATCGGATATAATCCTTGTGTTTGTATTGACCACAGCATACAAGACATGGCGCGATTTACAAACAAATTTAGTGAAACCTGCGACATAAGCCATCAATTGCCGACTTTCTGCAAAGTTAATTTCCAGGAACACTGGCGCTGGCATGACGTCGGATGGAAACTGAGCCGACTAGAGGACTTTTAGTCTCACAACCACGTGTCAATCACTAAAACACTAAATCTGCCTTATGGGATGGCATAAAACATGCAAAAACCCTAAATAAATGACTGATTATGCGTTGGCAGAATGTGATAACGTGATAAATGAGTACGACACTAATCCTTTGTTGCTGCCACCGAATTTATTTACAAGCCACACTCCTCAACAATAGTGTGGGAAAGTTATTTTCTTCATAGTCCAAATTACCAATCACATTTTAATCTATGAAATTTCCGCACGTACCTGCATACACTCATTTTGCTCAGTAAACGAACTATCAACGTAAATTCCATATCTGCTTTAACGGAGGTGACCCTTGTATATTGGCATGCTAATTCTTCCATCTTCTTTCTTACAAACAGACATTTGTATGAGTCATTCCGCCAGAGGAAACCCCACTGGATCCAGAAAGAAAATTTGCTGACTCTGCGTGGTCGATTTTCCATAGGAGACAGCGAGTGCTCTCAGCTTTTTCCCACCTTTATTACACTTTAGAAAGCATTGTCAATTGCTTGTCTGAGCTCAGTTAGCCGTGTAGCGTGCAGTCGAAACCAGCAAGCGCGCATAGGTTGAATTTGAATTGTGTAGCAGGGCGTGCTGCTGTGTTGTTGACACCGTTTTAGTTTTAGTTTGTGTAAATCGTGTACATAACTTATTGGGCTTTTGGCTCATGCTTGTTCTGGTTGTTTCCTTTCACAAGAGTGTTGCTAGAACCTTTACTTCGGAAGAACGCCGTCCCCCAGTGTCTCCACATTACCCCAGAGTTGGTCTGCAAGTGCTACAGACAACCAGCGGTACACGGCCAGCTTGCATGTTACAGCCGCAACTTATTTATAAGCAAGTTTAAGGGTCGATTGCCTGTCAGGAACCCCACCGATGAGATACATTTATGTAAATTAAAAGTGAACAAATTCTGTTTTGTCAACCGGAACCCTAATGTCTTTTTGTTCATTTTTAGTGGATGTATAGAGCCAGCCATTCCCGAAAGACCTCGAAGAGAAACCGGAATTCGTGCATTAACGATTTGAAAGCTAGGGTGAGATAACTTTCAAAGTAGACTTACGCCGCAGCACAACCACAGTGGTAAGCTCAGTATACACTAGTCGGTTGATCCAGCATTTACCCTCAGTGGCCAGTGTCAAACGGTAATATCATTGGATATCCAATCCATTTTACACCAACTGCGTGGTCGGAATGAACTCTTTCAAACGGACAATTCCGATACCTGTGTCTGTACTCTGATAACTGACCACTAACCATGACTGAGTTTACTTGATTTCAAGAGGCAACTGAGATACGTACTTTGGATGATAAAGATGGTGAAGCCGTAACTCACTAAACCGAGATGTTCAAACAGTGTCCAGACACAGAGACGCTGTAAATTCTTGGTTTAGCTAATATAAACCTAGCTTGTGAACATTCTCGCAGCTGGATATGCTTCAGTTATTGACAGAGGTGAGATGCCTACAAAATGCAGTCAAGTGGCTTGATCTTAACATCGTTACTCAACCCCTGTAATTTCATAACCACAAAAAACTAATGCAGAAACAAGATTTATCGGAACGAATCACAATGCATGCTACGCAGTCGGTTTACTGTTTATCAAGACGACAAGAAGACAAACATTGCGGGATGCAAGCATTTCGTTTATTCTCATCAGTCGGTTACATGAAACAACCAGTTATATAGGTTAAGAGCATGGCGACAAAACAATGAAATGAACGAACATCAACATGGGAGTAATCAGCGTTCACTGCCACGGTAACGAAATTGATTGCATCGGCACTTTTTGCCAACAAAGGGCCGGTGCGTGACGCTTGATCAACAATGCCTCGGGGAACGCCAACAAAAACGTTGAGTCATTGTTTGCACTAGCCACTTGGGGATGTGCTCCGCCTTCCTTTGTCGTAAATATCGGTTCGTTCTGCCAATGTATGAGTCACCGCAACTGCAACTGGTAGATAACATGAGAGGCAGAGTTTTCCGAGAGAGAACGATCGGGGCAATGGAGACTCATCCTGCGGGTGGAAAGTAACAAGCACAATTCCACCGCGGGATATGTGCGATCAATGGCTGATTTCAACTTTCGACTTACATCGGTAATATTGTGGTCACCTGTGTAAGGAAGGGTGATGAAAACCTGCTTCTTCGGCACAGATTGTGGTTTGATGGTAGCCACTCGTTCCTTGCATTTAATTTCAGTGATTTCGCCGGATTCTTTTGAGCTATGTGATATTTGGGAGAACATTTCGGTGAGTTCCACACAAAAGATGTATTCAGTTGACGTTGACTCACTATTCACAAACGTTCCATTACATGAAACAGTTGAGTATTTATGTAATTTTATTTTGATTCATAATATTTCTTTGCCCATCCCTGTTGACTACCTTAAAGAATTGATTCTTATGTGTACAGAAAACATTCGGTTTGAGTTCGACGGATGTACTTATAAGCATTGTTGATCAAGCGTCACGCACCGGCCCTTTGTTGGCAAAAAGTGCCGATGCGATCAATTTCGTTACCGTGGCAGTGAACGCTGATTACTCCCATGTTGATGTTCGTTCATTTCATTGTTTTGTCGCCATGCGCCTAACCCATATAACTGGTTGTTTCATGTAATCGACTGATGAGAATAAATGAAATGCTTGCATCTCGCAATGTTTGTCTTCTTGTTGTCTTCATGGTAAACGTATAATATTTGTTTATATGCATGAAAAGTAACGTTGGCTTTATTTTGACACCTGGATTTTAGATACTGATCTCTTTTTACTGTTGGATGCGTGTTTGTAAGTGAGATAATGGTAAAATGTTTTTTATTCTGTAGTGTTCACGAACTTCCGTCGTTAGGTGATATATAATTCCCTCCTGCTTGTGTTAGGATCCAGCATACTTTTATAACAGATACATTTATTCAAAACTACTACATTGGGTAAACATTACAAAATAGCCATCGGTCTCCGTCTAGAAATGTTCATCGTTTGCCATATAGCCGCAACACGTTATCAACATTGTCACTGCTACACTTATTTCAATTGTCAGGTGTAGTATGCTTGAGTTGATTCCTTTTGTTCGTTTGCTATTTTGTAAGAATTTGATCAACCAACTTGTTTTAATGGAAGCAACTTTCATAATCATCGTAAGTTTTTGTTGGGACTCATTTGCAGCTCAACCTTGACTCTATCACCAGTGCCATGTGCGGTTTGCTGAGCACGCACGCTAGTATCAAACTATCGAAACAATATCAGATGTAACGTTATAAATGTTTTCGAACGTTCTTTCCATCAGTCACAACCCCCCTCATCTACTGCCAAAGACTGATCACTGGTAATCGACTACGACAACGTGCACATACTTCTCTAACATACTCATGATTGTGCGCAAATGATTTCATGAATCTCACTCAATCACTCGTTGTACGTCCATTTTGAACCCAGTACATCCATTCGTCTAGAGTGAGCAAAACAAATTGTTGCAGCAATTTTATCATACTGCACTTGTATGTGACACGACTTTTGTTTGTTACATTTACACTCTGATTCATACATAACCTTTTGGTTGATACAGAAGATACACATATTCAACCATCTGCATCATCAACTCAAGCTAAGGGATATCTTCCCTAAGTGAAAGAAATGTCTCTGTATCCTCCAAAATAAGAATTTTACAGGACTTAAGAGTAAAAGTGGCATGTCGGTCGTCTTTTGGTTTTTTTAGCGAACTTTTTGGCAAGTAAGTTGTATTCTGGTTTGGTGATAAGCTTCATTTGTATCAAAGTGCCTGATCATTCATTGTAAACCCACTCTTTCAGCGAAGCCAGGAGGATAAATCTTGTGGAATAACGGATAGGTACCCCATGCACCTAAATGCTAAGCAGTGAACTGTGTGATCAAGTTGTCTTTTTTGCAGTCCGTTTAGGGAAACCAGCTTAGTTCGTTGCTCCACCGTTACAAGGTCTTGACTACAACAGGTGCACAAGATTGGTCTGTTGCCATTTTGTTTGATCAAGAACCTGTAAATGGGCGATGTCACATTATTGCTTTGTTCCACTGGTCCGAACATGTGCGAAACTGTGGGCTGTAGTCGTTACCCCTTGCGCCCTCACATTTCACTGCATGAGAGGGGGACGATCGCAAGGTTCTACCGTCCGACGTGGTGCCGGTAGGACCGGGTGATGTGACATCATTGCCATCCACCTAAACACACATACACATACACTAGCTTGTGTGTGATGCCAGCCCATGGGAATGAACTGCCACTCTGTCTGAGTACACACAAACACATGACAAACGTTATCTGGACACGAAAGCTATGAAGACCATTCTCATAATCTTGATCCCGTGACTCCAGTTACAACTAGAGTTTCCACATGATAGTGTAGGTTGTTGGTGAGGGGCTAGAGCATTAGTTAGCTTCTAGTTGAACATCACCCATATTTGATCACAGTCTTCACATTCATATGGGCTTTCCACCTAACCGCTTTCGGAAAGAAGCACTAGACTTGAGGATCGCTTGTCTTAGAGATAGCCAATAATCACCTGGTTTAATCGACCCTTCTCTGAACATTCGTGCGCTGTTGTTTTACGATTTTGTCGGAATGAGAGGGTCTTGTTCTGCCTATCATTAAAACGAATTCTAAAGCACTTCGACCGGATTCATATGCCACCATCCGGAAAGCCTTGGTCACAATGCCAGAAACCTTTAATTCATGCACTAGCAGGCAATAATCAAAAGAAAGTTGACGATCTTGGGATAGCAGCTCATTCACGATTAGCTTGTTCAGTATTTTGATATTACCGAACCATCATATGTAATACGTAGGAGGCCTGATCAAACTTAAACAATCACGTGACTTCAACCCCCATTACATTGCACAGCATGGTGAATTAGATTATCATGTTTCCACACTTTCGTCATTCTTTAGGTGTACGTCTATCCTCTTTGTTTTTTCTAGTCTGTCAACGAGGTTGTCGGTCCAAAAAGCAAATTATCTACCAAAAAGTCAGCAGGCCACATAGAGCCTTTAAATCTTGTTTGTAATTATTTAACGTCAAACACTGATGGTGTATTGAGTGCCACTATCCACGTACCAAGGTGGCATCAGAGCAAAAAGAAGACATATTGCGATATGTTAACATTTCGTTTACTCTCATCAATCGGGAACGAAATGTTAACATATCGCAATACGTCTTCCTTCTGCTCTGATGAAGTGAGTATAGGGAACTCAGTTTCAAAGTACCAAGATTTGCCTGCCCCTTCCACAACCGCCGATTTCATTGGACTTTTACGGCAGAGGTTTTGTCATACATCCGCCTTACAACCTCCGGCAAAACCGGTTCTAAACCGGTTGTCTCTGACAGACTCCAAATCTAATTGTCTACTGTTCCGCCTTAATAGTTTTCAACATTCCAATCGATTTCCACATTTTCCAGTATTTCTTAGTGCACGAGGTGCACACACTGACTGAAAGTGTACATTATTAGGTTGCATGCCGTCTACATTTACACTCTTCAAGGCCATCTGTAATTCCAGTCAAGTTAATACCTTTTGGATATCTGATAATTATACGTTATATCATTTTGTGGACAGTGTTTTCCGTAAAGTTTATAATCAGCCTGGTTAGTGGTATAGTTAGGAAATTGGGGCATTATTATCTGTAACTTTAGGCTGTTTTATCTAAAGATACGCGTGAACTTTAAGCAAATTTGCGTTAGAATTAAAGATAACTGAGTGTAAAGGACATGAATGTGTGAGTAGCTAGTAAATCTGCTCTTCAAAAAACTTGTACGAAATAACTCCTGTAGTCGCCGAGTAATAAGACGAGTTTCTGTTGAGCTCCTCGTGGACATTTTCCGTTCTGAGAGAATAAAGCACGAGAGCAGGCTAGTTTCGTCTGGCTACAGGGTATATCAGTTAACTCATCATTTTCCCTCTCTCTGAAATAGTAGAAGTCCGGTATCAGTGATGAATGGTGTTTGTCTTCTCAGGCATTCAGTGGATACTCGATTCGGTTCTTGCAGATATACTTTGGTTTTGTTTTATGAAGTAGGATATTTTCAATAATAGCGCTGAACTCACTTAGAGTCTACACAAGCAGATATCCGATAGGCAGTTGACTTGCGGGAATTCAGCACTATCGCCATTTTTGTCCGACAAAACTGGATAGTGTTACTTTGTCATTTTTTCCGTCATGGATGGAATTCCAAAGGCAAAATGACCATGTGTATAGTGTAGACTTCATAACGGGTGACAAACGTCATGAGTTAAGTTGAACTGCTGACAGGAATTTAATCTGCGACAACTTATATACAGCATGAAAACACTTTAGATGGGTAAGTGGTATTATTTGGTCGATATGAAACGTGTGCTGCGCCTTGAGAGTTCAAAGCATTAGTCAAAGATTGGAAGAGGATCTTGTTAGTGCTCATGCCTGCTAGTGAAATAAAGATCATTGGAACAATATTGTTCACCCGCATAGCTGTATAACTGTTGATTGACGTGTAAGCGAACTGATCCGCAGGCCAGAATGACTTTTGTCGATGTAAACCATTTGTGAGGAATGAAAAGCTTAAGCCATTCCATGAACGAGAGAGTGTACTCTGCGGTATCTTCCGATTGTACCGTAACGCTTAAAATCCTGTCCAGTCTGAGCGGAAGGTGTTAGGTTGGTGGGAGCACTATTTGGGCAGCAAGACTGACAGTAGATATCCGGGGATTGCAGCATAAACATTTTCATGCCAATTACGATCTGTTGATGTTTATTTCGTTGTCTGTGACAGCAGTTATGTATCTAGCCTTATTTATGTAATCGGGGATCGAATGGGAAGTGTAACGTGGCTACTAGACAATGAATTTCATCGAGACAGAGAACCTCTTATGCCATGGCTTGCTCCTGCCAATCAAACGCCTTTATCCGGTTGGGGACCAAAGGATCCAGAACATCTGAGTCTAGGGACACTTTGGATATGAAAAAATATTTTATAAATTATACCTGGATGATGAATTTGTTGTCTTGAAGTAGTGTTATGTTTCACAACTCGTCGCAGGTTACTCAGTGCTTTTTGAAGTTAAGCGTATCGAAGGGGCTGTCTAAGGATACCACGTGGATTGACTAAGGAATGTGTTGTTCATGCACCGAACAGAACTTTGAACGTACGATAACCAAAGCGATTCAACAACGAAGTGAAAAGCGACCACGTAGCATGAGTCGTATTTTCAATGTCTGGGGTATTTCTGTAACATACAAGCCGGCAGTTTTTATTCTGACTGTCCGTCACACTTGCGGACCAACTTTCGGGCAATGTGAAGACACCGGAGGACAGCGTTCTATTGAAGTAGAGGTTCCAGCAACACTCCTGTAAAAGGAAACACAAACAAGCATGAGCCAAAGGCCCAATAAGCCATGCACACGACTAACACAAACGGAAAATAAGACGGCGCCGACAACACAGCATCAAGCCTTGTTACACACTTCAACTTCAATCTATGCGCGCTTGCTGGTTTCGACCGCACATTACACAACTGCTGTGTTAGTTGAGCACCGTTCCCGGTGCTCCAAACCCTCTACAAGCCGGCGGGTGCTCATGTTGCCATGACACATAGAGTGCCTGCGGATCCTTCACCCATCTACTTGGAACTTCTCTTTTTTCACACTTATTTTTATCTGGACACTTCTTTTCTAATACCTTTTTAAAAATCCTGCCACTTCTTTTATTCACGCCACTCCTTTTTTATTATGGCACCACTATCATCTTGGTAGGGTGGCCGAAATGTAACATACCCGATAAGAGAGAGAATGAGAGTTCGCCAAAAATCGCTTATCAAGATTACGTAACACTACTACAAAAGTAAGGAAGGGGTAAGAAACAGTGGGAACATTACGCCACGATCCGGTTAGATAGTCTGTCTTCAATCAGAGCCTCTTCTTCGGAGACTGCACAAACCGCCGACTCTGTAACACAAAGGAGAAAGGCAGTGATTAGCCGCGGTTTGAAACGTATGACGCGCGTTTTCTCATTTTCGGTTTCTTAGTAAAGTAATGCTGGCACTACTTGTTGGGCAGGCGATTTATCGTTCGCACTGAACAACAATCCCTCCGTTGGTTTCAAAATTTTGACGATTCGGAGGGTCGGATTGAGCGGTCACAGGGGATTATTCGAGAATATTATTTGTGTGTGGACATCGAGCTGAGAGAAGTCACACCAATGTAGATGCGTTATCCAGGAGGCCTGGGCGTGTTCATAGAGACTGCCCGTCTTGTAATATGCAAAACGTAACGCTAGTCACATTGCAAGGCGCGGACTATGGACGGTGGCAGACGGCTCAAGTGTCCGACACTGAAACTGTCTTTATTTACGAGAGACGACGAGACGAGGGAAGTAGGCCCGCAAGTAAATGGATGGAAGGGAAAAGTTATGACAGCCACTGTCTATGGGCAATGTGGGACTATTTAATGGTCAACCAGGGTGTTCTGTTTTTCGATTACGGGCCAAACTATTACAAAATAATTGTTGTCCCACGATCACTGGTAGACAGTGTGTTAGAAGACCTCCATCAAGAGCTAGGACATACCGGGATGAACAAACTGGAAGTTACAGCCAGATAGCGCCTCATGTGGCCACATTTGCGTCGTGATGTGGTAAATTTTTGCTATCGGTGTGAACAATGTGGTAGGTTAAAAATAATCCCAAGAACGATCCGAAAGTTCCATTACAACCGATATATGCTGGCTATCCAAACAAATTAGTTGGCGTAGATATCATAGACCCTCTAACGGAGAAGTCAAGAGGTAAACGGTATGTGTCTGTGCTGGCTGACTATTTCGCAAAATGGTGTGAAGCAATACCTTTGTCTCACATTGATGCGAGAACAGTGGCCGATGCGATCGTCGAGCATTGGGTGTGCCAGTGAGGAGCGCCGGGACAGTTGAACTCAGACCAGGGGTTCAATTTCGAAAATGCGTTGTTGCAGCAAATCTGTCATATCCTGAGAATTAACAAAACCGGAACGACCGCCTACCAACCCCAAGGCAACGGCAGGTCGAGTGAACTAATCGCTCACTTTTACAGTTACTGAAAACAGTTGTAAACCGGAATCTGCTTGGCTGGGTTCTGGTTATCCCCAAGTGTGTACTAGCCTACCGCAGCTGTGTTCATGCATCCACTAAACAAACACCCCACTTCTTGTGGACTGGCCGAGGAATCCGACAACCATCCGATATCTGCCTGCCCTCGGCCAGTCGAATACAGCCCACAATGGCGGAGTATGTTTTCAAGTTGATCGATACCCTACGGTTAGCATAAAAATGGCGAGAACGCATTTGCAGAGCGCACTTCGGCGCCAGAAGGAGTATTATGGCAAAAAAGTGTTCGCGGCCCCTTTTAGACTTGGGGATAAAGTATGGTTACACAAGGAGACGGTGCGTCCCGGTGTCCCCGCAAAATTGCAGAGGCGATGGAAAAGAACCGTTTGTTGTAGAACGCATGATATCTGACTCGAATTGCTTAATAAAAGATCCGGAATCTCCAACTAGTCCGCCTATGATCGTCTATTATAGCTGCCTGAAGGCGTTCACGGATAGCAGCAACAACGACCCAGGAGGATGTGCAGATAATGCTCCAGAGTCAGGGTCAAAGTTGAGGTTACACCAGAAGCAGCCCAGGGCTTGGCATCAAGGACGTTGCCTTGAGTAGTAGAGGATGGCGTAAAGTGAAACCGAAAATGAGAAAACGCGCGTCATACGTTTCAAACCGCGGCTAATCACTGCCTTTCTCCTTTGTGTTACAGAGTCGGCGGTTTGTGCAGTCTCCGAAGAAGAGGCTCTGATTGAAGACAGACTATCTAACCGGATCGTGGCGTAATGTTCCCACTGTTTCTTACCCCTTCCTTACTTTTGTAGTAGTGTTACGTAATCTTGATAAGCGATTTTTGGCGAACTCTCATTCTCTCTCCTATCAGGTATGTTACATTTTTCCGTATCCACAATTGTTTAATCGAATGTTTGAGCACATGCAAAGAGTTACAATATACGGTTGCAGATAACAATCGAGAACTGAATGTAATCAACGAATGGGACTGCCACACAGTGTCTTTTCTCGTAACATATTCAAACTATCTTATAGTTAATCCGCTATACTCAAAATAAATTCGCCATAACTAATCTTCGTCTAAACCTCTATTCATTCCAGAATGCTGCCTATCTAGTATATATGACCGGTTCATAGAAAGCTATTTGTCACAACAGGATTTTGATATAATTGATCTGAAACAAGTGGATGCAACAATTTATGTATATATTCATTGTGTGTAAAAAATTTATAAGGACTCGCAGTCCATTGCTGAGTAGGTCAATCCCCCTCTCAAAAATGGCATGTGTTCATGAGTTCCGTGTAAGATCTAGTTCATTTTCCGCCTTCTATTCTGGTAGAATTCACATTTTAAGAGTTGACACCTCAAATGTGTTCGACAATCCACTTACAGATGATTCTCAACCGAACCACGTATTGGAAAACACACCAGAGCTTTTAGCTGGTGGCAGTTGTATTCCTAAGATTATCTAGACAATTGCACTCCACATTCTTCTCTGGATAGTTAAAACAAACAAACAGTGTAAGCTCATTCACTCGCACAGATGGAACCAAGCCTGATGGACATAACGGAAATTGGAAAAGACACGTCTCCGAAGAACAGTCATTCACTGTTCAGCTAATACTTGAGGACTTCTCAAGCTGTTCACCTACGACGCCCTGCGTCACAGTAAGATGCGGATCGATTGTTCCAACGCTAAACCAGCTGCTTTTCAAAGTCCCACAAAACACCAACATTTCACTATCATCTCATGTAAATTAATGCATAATTAGCGAGAAGTGTTCTCTTAATTTGGTTTGCTTACTGGCTCCAGTGTGCGCACAACTGACAAGGCGTGTGAAAGAATTCAAACCAGCTCACACGTAGCAGGTCGTCTATGAATGTGACATCGCAGTTGCCTGTTTGCGAACTTTACTTACGTGAAAAACGCCGATAGTCGTTGGCTGCCTGCAGCTGATTTAATATGCAGTTGAAGACCTTCTTTCTTCTTTTGCAAATATTTTGTTACATTTGATCAGAAAACCAGTATTTCTCTCGCCCATTTGGACTTGTGCAGCTGCCACCAAATTCAAAGTTATCTGCTACTATTTTAATTGTACATATATTGACGAAACAACTTCTATATAATACTTTGCATTTTAAAGGTTTTCTAACGACTAAGCCCTGTCTGGACTAGCTAAATACCCGTTCCAATTCTTTACTTCATCCGATCTTAATCTCCATGTCTCAACTTGGTACGCAGACAACGTAAACACCATTCTCAATAGGAGCAATTACTCATACTAACTACTCAGCGAACGACTCACAGTCAAGAACGTTACAACAATGACAATGCTGTTACTTACTTCTTTTTTTATTCGCAAGTATAACTGTGTCTTGAACTGTTTTTTCTTCCGGACAATCTTATGGGAGGCGCACGGAGTTGGATTACTTAGCTGTGTTTGCTGACGCGGTTTCTGATCGTTGTTGCCGTTGCATTACACCCCGCAATCCTTCCACGCAATCACATACACAGCATTATTTTAGGTGAGGCACAGACAAACCGCATGATGATATAAGGTAACTGAGGCCATCCTGACTAGCCAAAAGCGTGAGACTACCATGAAACTCAAGGGAGATCAGCAACACTAGACAAGAACGCAATGACCATCCCGAAAACGGGTTTCTCACATAATTAAACTTACGGTATATGTGGAATACCGGTCAGTTACAACCTTGAGGTATTTGCAGCTACTTTGAGTCTTAGGGTAGTCAGATACTCCACAACCTAGCATTTTGTGTGTTGTGTAACTTAAGCAACTCACGTCCTCTGCGTTCTGACACGCTTATTTAAACTGATATCTACGAACGAACAGTTCGACCAGGTAGGATCGAGCACCAGCAGATTATTTCTAGGGCTTTTGGTAGAACAAAAAAGTTACTTGGCGTAATAGCTCTGAACTTTCATAACTGATCAAAGTAAAACGAACGGCCCTGTCGGCTAGTAGTCATCCTCTATCCAGTTCATCAAGACGGCAAAAAGACATAAACTATGAGTTGCAAGCATTTCGTTTATTCTCATCAGTCGATTACATAAAACTTTCAGTTATACAGCTTAAGCGTGTAGCGATAAAACAACGGAATGAACGAACATCACATGGGTGCAATCAGAGTTCACTGCCACGGTAACAAAAGTGATTGCGTCAACACCTTTCCACTTGTCACGGAACAAGGCAAAACAGGACCACTGGTTTACTCGGCGATTTCCACTTAATTCAAACATTTGAAATTTGTAATGCTTCTTGATGTATACCCCAAACCGACACTCCACAACCGACTTCGTCCTTGTTTGGACGTATGGAGTAAAGTTGGTCTGAATGAGGGATCGAACCGACTGCACTTCGCGCTAAGAGTTGATGCTCTTATTCGCTCGGCCACCAGTTCTATGAGCATCAGTTGTGAAGGAAAAGTTTATTTGTAATTGATTGATATCTTGTTTTCACCCAGTTAGATGAGAAGTTGCTTGACATGGTGTCGACCAACTTAAACAGCGGTTCACGTCTTTTCTGCTTGTTCAAAGTAACGGAACAGGGTGATTCACATTTGCTATGGCCTTTATTATCGCTGAACCCATTCCGAATTATTGTAAGTCTCAACTGCAGTTTAAAAAGCATGGTGGTCCTTCGTTTTTCACATAGCTAGTTGATGAATTCACAATATCTCACTCCGTTTACCCGCTTCGCAAGCAGGAAGGACAGCAAGCTGACGAATTATACGTGATGCTTTTAAAACAGAGTCGTTATGTGCCATCGTCATGTGTCATATCGTTCACCCAGGATTCGTCGTACTGGACCCGGATAGTGTTTGAACAGTAAGGCTTGTTAACCCATTCACCTGGTGGTTCACAACGTCCGTGCTCAAAATGCAGACTTCTGACGTTGGTCCGCTACCTTCTAGTGTTGTGATCCAAGAACGCGGATGCCACAAGGGTTATTTATTCGACAAACCAACACATGGGTTAAGCATTTAAACAAGACCTGAAACAAAACCACTCATTTGCACGCGGCATTCGGCCCCACACCTTTTCGGTTGCCGCAGACGTCATTGCTTAGTTCCATTAAGTAGCAGGGACCACTATGAACGATGCTGCACTCTGATTTTCCTTCCTGCATTTTTCCTGCGGCTTGTACGTTGTCAAAATATAGGCTCTGCTCCTACTACCGAATGGCCGCGGTATAAGTAGTATGTTACGATCGCTCAACTTCACTGCACTAGTTGTAAACTAAGTTGAACTTTGAACATTCATTCTCGTTTATTGTGAGATCAGTGTGATATTGGTCAACTCGTTAGCTTCACAGGCCCATGAAACGTGGTTCAACTTTTTATCGGAGCAGGACTATATATCACTGCGGTGTTTCTGCAAGAACGTCATTTCAGAAGGACAGGCCAAGGTTAATATATCTGACTGTGTCAGTTTTAAGCTTATTTCAATGGCGCTTGACCCACGGTAGTTCTGAATGTGTATGTCCTACAAAACTCACTTCATTGCTAGTTTCTGTTCGTATTCCCAATAATATTATTGACAAAACGTGGCAGTTCGCGTTGTGACCTGAAGCACTGCTCTAGATAAGCACGACTGTGAATCTACAAGAGCAGCTTCGAATTTGGCGGCCGTGTGCCAAATTTTCGATACATTCCTACAGTCGACAACTTGATAGACAACGAAAACAAGTTTAAGAAATCTATAGTGCTAGATAAATAGCTTCAAGACCTGATGATTTTTAACTTGAGTCTGGCGGATCAGGTTCAAGAGATCTTTTACGGAGTTAACTTACGTCCAGACTAATGGCAGAGAACAAGTACAAACACAGAAGTATTAAGACAATGTGACTAACGACAGGTCGAGTCATTGGATTGTCCGTAAGTACCCACCGAACTCAAAGTAGCGAACAAGATTTGCTTCCTGTGGTTGATAATTAGTACAATTATAGCACCGTAAGAATGGCAACAGTAACCTGGGTGAGTAAGAAGATCTGACAGTAGATATCGTGGGCAGTATTTTTGCTAACATTTACGCAATCACTGATTCAAATTGTGCGTTTGTTTGATTGCGGGACAGGGAGGTTGTGTGCGCACGAACTTCTTCTGAGCGCAGAGGTCAGGGTTGAGTAAGTGGATGCTAACAGATTCGAAAACGGTCAACATTTGGCACTTCATTATTTTGGATAGATTCTCTGGCAATCGGAAGACAATCTGAAGGACATCTTTTTCACTGACAGAATGACTAGATTTGGTCATTTGAGTAGGATTTGCGCTTGAAATTATTCTAATCACACCAACTGTTCAACCACGCTGGATGGTGTTCAGTTATTCTGTTATATAATTGCCTTGTAGTAAGACTATTGTTTGGTGCTCGACACAACCAAACAAATGAACACACACAGGAGCTGATAGTAAAACACGGAGGTTTGTCTTTGAGTTATGGCCTGATAACGGGGGTTGAGTATAAGCGCGTAAACAAATAGGTTGCAAAGTACATTTTTGCGACAGACTTCCGAGCTTACTTGTGGTTACCTCAGCCATAGAACCTCCCGTGAATAAGAGACTAATGAGTACACATTTCTCATTCCCAAGGACTAACTCAAGCTGTGGTTGGACCATCCACATCGCTTTTCGATTAAAGTACATTGCGTAGCCATTCAGCATGAAAACCCGTGAAAAGTCTAGCTCAGTTTGGAAGGCGTCATTGATACAGATCTTTAACGCCCCTTCTATCAGGTCACGTGGAGTTTCGTTTTTGAGTTAATGACACGAACTTGTCAGAGTGAATGCCCTGAGCACTCTAATCCCGTTTCCTTCACGCTTTTTGTTGAAATGTCTTCTCTTCTTACTACGCTATCATTCAGAAAACCGATTTGCCTGTTGCTGTCTGAGATTTTGGTCAGTATACTACTGTTATGGGCTGAGTTAAACTCAGGCGTAACACTTCACATGTATGAATTTTCTTTGATGACGCATCTATTTACAGTCTAAAAACTTAAAATTCTTCAATTGGCGCGCTCAACTGACTGATCTTCAGTTTGCTTATCAAAACGTCCTCTAACAGGGAACTCGAGAGCATGTACTTTGTCGATCCATCTCGTTGTTGGTAGATCTCATGCTTCCACGGAAAACGAACATCATTTGGGTAATGTAGCAGTTGTCTTAATCCATACTTTAGAATGCCTACATGTTCACCGTTATGCTCGATATAATTGCACAGGTAGCCAAATGGCTCTTGTGGAGTTACGCTTGTGAATAGCGAAGTGACGTCGAGTAGGAACATTAGTTGATTGTTTAGGTTTAGGTCTCAGATTACGTCGGTGAAGTGAAAAGTATCCCCGAGACTATATCGTGTTAGTTCCAACCTGATGGCTTTATGCAGACTGGTGGTCCATTTAGCCAGATTGTGGTAGGGTGAGCTGCTAGCAAGCATACGGGGCACAACTTCTGTCGGCTAATTTCCCTACTCACCCTGGCTACTTTCTTTATATTTATTGTGCAGTAATTAGCCTGGTGATCAAACACAATACTGTTTTGTTCCTATGACTGACGAGATAATTATGAAACCACTGTCTATCACTTAACCTGAGTGCAACTGAATATTACAGCTGACCACTGAAACAGAGATTACATAAGTAAAGTGAATAAGACAAGTTTATGAAAATTTCTGTAAAAAATAATTTATTTTTTCCAGAGAAATTTGGCCCGTGAGTAGATTAAAACATAGATAGCACCCAGTAATCATAATACAGGGCAAACTATTTTCTTTAGCCTACAAAGAAGATAACCATAAGTGTTCCAATTTGATGAGCTGTAACCTGATAGTTTCGTTTCTCTTGGAGTCCAGAAGGTATGAGTAGAAGAAGTGTGATTTGAGCTGTTGAGCAGTGTCAAAAGCCAAATCTCTCATTCAGAAAGCTAAACACCATGCAATAATATTGATCCCGTGTCCAACCATTGTGGTTGCAGTCTGGTTAAATTGGTAAACCGGAGTAGACCTTGCTATTTAATGAATGCAAAACTAAGGCGATAAGAATAAACCCCTATTTCTGAACACAGGACACTTCATCGATCTGTTAACTATGTGTGTTTCTGCCACATTTTACCTGATCTTCAACTATTATTGACTCGATAACAGTTTTTGTCTCTGATTGTTCACCTGCTTTTTCAAAACATTTTTCTCAACTACTTGACGTGCCGTTACTTTTAATCCACACTGTTCCTATAGGAAGTAGACAAATGTAGTTAACATTGTACAAATGGAGTAGATCAGACTTGAAAAGTACACACTTCTTGACTTCCACTGGTTGCCATTTCACGTGCCTGTGTGCTCTTTTCAGTGTCTGTCTCTGGTTTTCTGTTACTCGCCGATCAGATCGCCATGACTTTTCGTTGAGTCAGGTGAATTATTGGAGGCCACACTAAAGACCGACTGAGAACTGGCGTCATAGTGAACGACCTGGATTCACCAAAGGCTCTACCAACCCAGATAGCAGTCAAAAACTGCTGTATTCACGCAAAAGTTTCGAAGTCTGGCCAAAGATAATGTGCTTCGCACGTAGTCTGTGTTTGGTTGATACGTGCCTGTTGACAGCTGCCTTGTTTGAATTCTGCCATAAATTCAAGTTTGACAGGTCGTAGTAATTCATTTAACCACTCCTGGTTCGGGTGGTGTCCATGTGATTAATAACTTCAGTTCACGAGACAGAAGTGTCCGTAGTTTAAACCTCTGTCCTGTAGACCCATAAGAGATCAACACAATTCATGGAGTCGGGCAAATGAAGTAATCACAAACTTGTGAATAAATTTCACAAATTAACCACACTTATGATCAAGAAATGATTAAGGCAGTAATCAGCTCTCAGCCCACACGGATCCGTTTCATACAATCTGTATAGTCTTCGCTCAGACATACTGTACTTTTACACGTGTGCACTGGCTGAGGTGTCACTCCCCCGATCTACACTCTTAACTCGTTCGTATGTGACCTTCATTCAATCACCTGGTGTGCTGATCGGCTGACACGATCGATCGGAATGTAGAAAACTGGCTCCTGAGCCAATAATTCACTTCAAGAAGTTGGACGAGTGACGTGAACTCTCCTGATGTATAGGATGATGGTGATTCCGTCCATCTGCTAGGTACTATCTGGTAGACTGACTGGAGGATCCTGGACTTCGATAATGATTACAATAATTATTTGGGTTAGAAGGACACATTACAAAAACATTCATTCGAATACCGGACTGTCCACGCTTTCGAAGTTAGGTTATCGAATGAGAGTAACGTGTAGGGAAAAGTAAGGAATGGTGTGTTTACAGAGAAACGTACAACAACAGCAAGTGTTTGTTCCCTATGGGCAATTGATAACTCAAGTGATGTACGTCCATAAAATACAGCAGGTCTGAGTGACGGCCACGCAAGTTCGATCAAATGTGCATGTTCGACCTGCGCCGACAGATCGCCCTATGCCGACTTACTTCTTAGATTGTCTGAACCAACGGGAAAAATTGAACCCAGACTTAAGTAGTACTTTTCTTCTACAGTAAACCAATTTGAATAATTGGTGACACTGTTGGACATCACTCTTGTAAAAACCAAGCCCTAGAACCTTGGGCTATACGTAACTTTCGTCCAGGGCAGATCGAGGCAAAATCGACAGAATGATTTACAGAACTGTTTTGAACATCATGTCAGATCGATTATAGTAGATGCTGCTAGTGTTCGTCTTGATATCGGTCGAAAAAATGCAGAATTCTAAACATGACAATTTCTATGTGGTCTAACGGACAAGTGAGTGAATTTGAATTTGGCTGTACTGGAAGGTCAGTGGGAGAATCGGTTGGGTGACTAATATTAACTGGGTGATCAGTAGGCATAATGATTTTCGCAGGTGCAACGATCAAGTGTGCGAGGAAAGCAATCCACCTGAGGGAAATTTGCGCTTGAATACAAATGAGTACGTGGTCGACTGACGAACAGTCGAAACGTAAACAGTCAGACTTAGACGAACAATATCATACTAAGGCACCGTTCAACCAGGGACAATGGTCTGGACAAGCGAAGACGCACAGACGATAAACACATGGAATCCTCCACGACTGCGTTAATCTCACACGCGATGTGTGCGGGTCGTCACATCTAAATTTTCAATTCTGAATTGTATGTGAACTGAACTGAAGGCACATTCTTTTCTGAGAGACACAATTCAATGGTCCAAACAACTCTAACCGACAACCCCACGATCACGACTTCCCTGCTTAGTAGAAAACCTTAGTTAAACTATTTAACACTGTGGTGCCTCCAAACAAGAAGTCTGGAGATATGTATCGTTTTGTAAAAAGCAGAAGACGTAGGAAGCCCATTGTAAATTTAGGTCAAACGGCCTCCATAAGAATACCATTCTATCTGTTTACTTAT
The DNA here is from genome assembly GCA_014338405.1 of Paragonimus skrjabini miyazakii. Classification (NCBI taxonomy): domain Eukaryota; kingdom Metazoa; phylum Platyhelminthes; class Trematoda; order Plagiorchiida; family Troglotrematidae; genus Paragonimus; species Paragonimus skrjabini miyazakii. Next base: position 11,441 of record JTDE01003730.1, on the reverse strand, counting down.
ATATAGCGAATGCCAATGTGATTGACAATGAGATTAGACAACTGTGCTGTGCATAATGTTGAAGACATCATACAAAGTAGTTCTCTCGGTTAAGCCCCATGTGAGCGACCTAGCCAAAATATTCGTCGCTGAGGAGAAGGCTTTTGTTGTAGGAGTTTCATAACGCCTCCAGACTGAGCGATCACTGATTAGAAAATCTAAAGCGTACATGACAGAACTAAATGGGAACTTGTATTCTGAAATTTCTGTGATCGTTACTGGTTTTCTGTAACCTGTTTTGTCGATTGTAGTCAACCAATACAGAAGCTGTGGCGCATTGATCAGCAAGTCGATACGCAGTCTCAAAACAGATAGGTATGACGGAAACCTGTAAGCTGTGTGCGTAGAAATTGTTTGTTTATAAATTATTCCTCTCCTTAGTAATCAGCATCATCCTCCGTTTCTTAGCTGTCCGATATTTTCTCTGGGGTTTGAACATTGATAAGTAAATCACCTGGAATTTCAAACACTAGCCGTTGTTGAGGTCAAAAATGTCATGGCTCAAGTCAGAGACGCTGCCTGCGGCCACTGATTTTATGTAGCTTCTGGAGGTCGCTGACTTCCTCCATCGGTGCTTTTGTAAATGCCGAAGACGCGATTTTATTGTTGACCATTCAAAAGACCCACCGTCATTGAGTTCCTACATTGTGGCAACTTTACGCCCCAGTTACCCACTGGGCATGGGTTTCTTCATTTAAAAAATGGTGTACCCAAACTGTAAATAGTGCATATCCTCTCCATGGCCACGCTTTCGTGAGACAACCGTGTTGATCACGGCATCAGTAACCCCACATTAAGTACGATCGAATTATCATGTCTGAACGCTCGGCCACTTTTGCTTGTGAATAATGCTTTGATTACCCGATCTCCTCGAAAGGAGACACAGTAACTGTCCTATTAACTTCAGTCAATGTGCACTCGACCTGGACTTCTCTGCCAGTTACACTAACAGAAATCATTAACATGATGAAGGATATTTTGACTATTGATTAGCAGTAGGAAATTTTGGTTTTCATATAAACTGACGTGTCTTAACAAGAGCGGAACTCGAATCTGATGCTTCTTTTAAAAAATGGTCGACTGGAAAGTCTGTAAGAGTGCGACAGATGCGTTCAATTGTGAGTTATGTTCAATTCGTATGAAGTCCAAAATCCCCCTCTACTTCTCAGTAAACTGTAAGTCTGGCTGACTCTGGAAGGTCCAGCAACATGTCATCAGAATTTTCTATCATTTCTCAGTTTAATTTATTGAGTCTTTCCCCTCTAACAGAGAAGAGATTTTTTAATCACAATGCAGGCACCTCATTACACTGGTATAGACAAAAACAGTTTCGTGGTTTCTGAACAATTTCACTCCTCGTTGTTTACTCGCGTGATCGACGATTTTTTATTTTTCTGACCCGTCGAATAGGCGTTGGTCGAATGCATGAATGGTTTGACATCATACAATAGTACCCAAATGGATAAACGCTTACAATACATACCAGTCTGGTTGACATAACTTGTTAAAGTCACACCTAAACACAGGCTGGCAGTTAGTTTGACCCCAGCCCTTTGTACATTTATCCGAACGATCTTTACGCTCTAGACAACACTAAACCACAACATCCTCTGCTGTTAACAATATGTGGCTGCTAATTTTCAATAACCTACTGATATCCGGTTTAAGGTATCAAGTTAAACTACACACGAGTGAAACAAACGTGTATTTCAGAATCAGATGCGATGAAGTGCGTGCATCGAGCAACAAACAGTGTAAACTACTGTTTAGCTATTCGAAAGTACTGTATATGCCTAATGTACCTAACGATTGTGAGTAGACTGTGTTGAGTGGAATCAGTAAACTGAATTTGGCAGTGATCTTTCGAACGATGGTAAACCAGTGAAAATACGTAGAGGGTAAGATGGAAATGACCCCTGTATGAAAGGTTGTGTGTGTCTGGAAGGGTTTTGTTTGAGGGAGTGCATTATTGTATTAATCTCTTACACCTCACCCTTCATATTGAGAACAGAGTTTGCAAACGGATATAACCTTTTGCACGCTTTTCAACCTGATAAATTCCTCTCTTTCGAATTCACATTTCCGAAAAACGTGCTCAAGTGATGCTCACAGGGCTGGCGGTGGAATCGATAAAGTCTTCAATATATGATACAAATGTCTTTCGGCTCAAATCTGTATCCGGTCATACTGTCTGCCTGTTGAACTGACACTGAAGCTATGCCGGTCACAGTGGATTGATTGATAAGCAGTGCTAATCGAAAGACCTCCCTGAATGCTTAGCATTCAACTTTCGTCTGATGCAAAGCCGTCGGTTACACTGTTTCCTCAAAGTACAATATAACACAGATGTCTAATTTGGTCCTGCCTGTATGCAGACACACGGTAGTGTACGTCCGGCACACATCCTGGTTGGAGACTATCAATCAACCAGGTTACGTGCAACACCGGTGGTAGTCCTTTGAACTAGCCTGTTGTGTTAAGGTCACCAAGGACAGTGCTACTACCTCCCAGAGTGGGTTGGAAGCATTTATTCATGCTCGCTCGAGGTGGGGACAGACAAAATTGTTTGCGACATGATTAGTTGGAAAATTTACTAAGACTACAAATTCATTACCACTGTCGGTATCATGTTCTCCTCGGGTGTCGAATAAGGATAGGATTAGGTGTAAGTGAAGTAATCGGTTCCATACTTGCAAGTATGCGGATAATTGGGCGGTATATTACGTTTGATAAACAGTCAGATAAGGTTAGAATGTGACTGACTATTAATCAGTGAATGTTAATGTAATTGTACGAGAACTATCATTAGGAGATATTCTAACAATTGTCCGATTCTATGAATAAGATGCAAGAGAAGCAGATAGTCTTCATAGTGAAAAGCAGTCAAACTGGTTGATGTTACACGTAATGCAAGTGTTAACAAGACGAAATGGGCCAGCTGGAAAACCTATGGGAATGTGACAGCTGCGATCAATTGTGGGTGATGTTCAATCTACACGAAAATCAAAATCTCCTCCTCCTCCTCTTCCTCCTCCTCCTCCTCCTCCTACTACTACTACTACTACTACTACTACTACTGATCAGTAATCAAATACCGCTCAACAAAATGATTTCTGTGATTTCAACTGGGAG
>JTDE01003729.1:31959-42359 GCA_014338405.1 Paragonimus skrjabini miyazakii | reverse complement strand
CTTCAAACTTGGGACGTGGTAACTCTGATTCTGGACAGACCTAGTTAACACTTTTTCTTATGTCAAGGCAGTTCGGTCGATCGGCTTTGATGCGAATGTTTTTCAAAAGCGCAGGTGACTGTCGAAACGTAGATTCATTTCGATGTTCCCTCTAAAATCCAGTTAAGATTGTTTATTTCTGTTTCGATTGAAAAATGAAATACATCCTTTCAAGAACTGTGATAGCGTTTTATTTATCTGTCTGGGTTCCTGCGTCGAAATATCGGAAGACACATCGAGACTGCATTATGGGTTATGGTCTTACTATCGTCTGTTAACTGCAACTCATCTACTGCAGTTACACAATTTGTTAGATTCTCATTATTTAAGTCGTGGTTCATCACAATCAGAATTAATCCTGTTCGCTTCAATGTCCAACGCGTCCATGCTGACTGTAATGCTAGCTGGTTAACGGTCTCCACTAAATCATAGTATAGAGTATCTACTAGAGTTTTCTTGATATTGGAGAACCAAATACGTTTATTGGATCGTTCCAGATGCCACTGTACACACGCTGACAACTGGGTTGTTTGTTTTCGATGTACGAGCTTGTTGCCAGCATAAACTTGTCGTGTCAACCTCCTTTGTCCATTTATTTCCAGCATAGCTCTTTCCCTTCTTGTTGCCTAAAGTCTAGCGGCTAATTTTCTCTGTCGGTGACAATGATGATGACAGCCAGAAAGTAGAAATGTAAGCGACTGTATTTTACGCCTGTTATCTGTACCTTACAGAATTTGGTACATCATTTTTGATTAATATATAACATTCCCGGTTCTGTTGAATTCTGCTTCGAATGATTTTGTTGGCAGCCCATACTTTATTCGATTGATGAATGATGATCGTTTTTTTGTTTTGTTTTTAGAACAATATTTTACGTAAGTCTCTTTAAAACACTATTCAGTTTGTACACAACTAACGTTTGCTTCCATGTTTTTTTTACCCGTTCCTTACCTCGAACGTAGGCGGAGGCCTTGACTCTGTCTTCGAGCATCACCGATGCCAGTCAACGAGATTCTGTAGAGGAGGCCGATGGTGATGAATCGGTCGCGGATCTAACTTTCGAAAAAGAACTGCTCCAATGTGGTTGGGACTCGTTGAGCCAGCATTGGCGCCAACTGGCCGCACGTGCGCACGAGATTGACCGAAAGGAGGAGACCTATACCAGAATGATGGGAACGATCGGGGTGGGTTTTTATGACAAGATTATCTGTTGAAATGGTTTCTGTGTGTATCACTCAATCGGAGGTTCTCGATGAAGTTTATGGTTCTACTTTGGACCTCCTGTTTGTCCACAATCCCTTATGCTTGCGAACGCTCGTTACAAGATCCATTGTTGACTCTCCTTTTAATCATTCTCCTCGCCAAGATGAAGTAATTTTTTTCTCTGCCGAAGTCATAGTACACACTAGCTGAACCAATACGTTTGCGCGAGCACCTTGCTCATAATTGTAAAAAGTCATCATCGAGGTACATCGCGGATTCTTCCTCGTGATCATTTTTGAGCCTTAGTTTAGCGTGGAGTTCACTCCAACGCAAACTTACAAGCACACACTATCGCCAATTTCAGGGAACCCGTTTCAAAACGAAGCTGCCCGAAGAATCTGTTTAAACTTGAAAGCTGTAAATTAATGTGATTAGCATTCAATTTGCATGGACCAAATCCCTAACTGTCTACCGGTACCGTAAATTTCAACAATGCAGTCAAAAACTGAACATGCACTATTTATGGCCTGGCAACTTTCTCTGCCTATTACAAGATGTTTCAAGATATTTGATTGTAAAACGGAAGGCGTGAGTTAAAAGTGGAATCAAAGAAAGACATTCGGCTTTGCTATCTATTACTACTCAATCACGATCCTTGCTTTCGTAACATGGTTAAACTAACAAATACGTTTTAGTGAACGCCAACATCCCAGCGCGATTGTCTCGACATAACACAATAACGGAGACTTTCCACTTGCGCAAACAATTATGGATATCTGGATGGGGCCCACCTAATAATAGCACTTCAGGATATGGCAAGCGGTCACTGATTCTGATGGTTCATTTGTAGTGCATACACATGTGTGTTGGTTTGCACATGTGCTATCCACTTTATAATGCGAGGTATGTTTTGAGACTTAACACTTCAACTGTCGCTTTGTCAGAATCACGTTTGCGATTGAACAACTGTGTGAAAATCAGCAGATAATCTGAGATTCACTGAACGAAAGTAGTTGACGTTTTAGGAGTGTGATCGATATTCGACTCGTAGTGTAACATAACACGGCAATAACATTTCACAACTGTAGTGCAGTGACATTAACGGCTTGCTGACATCGTCCTCGTTGTACGCCAATTGTATAAGAGCTATCAGCTTTGGAACCGTAATCACTATTTTTCCTGTGAAAACGTGACGTTCTTTAATTGCAGATGTGCGTTGTCAACGTGAACCTATTCACAATTCACTGTGGACTACCTTCTGGGTGCAAAACTTTCTTTCTGTGTCACATAGCACTTTGATATGATCTGTTTTGCGATGTTTTGGCACTAAGCTGTTTGAGTACATGTACTAGCCATTCCAAGTGCACCTACTGTAAAGTAAAAGTTGCACTGATTCAACAATTCTTTGATTTGAAACAATTAATTCCCTTCAGAGGTTTGAACAAAACAGTTAGAATACGAGAATTAGTTCTCGTATTCTAACTGTTTTGTTCAATTCTCTGATTGATGTAAATATTCGCAAGTTGTTGAAAATCATTACGTTCCTCATGAGAATTTTATGTGATGTCATGTAACCCATTTAACACTATCTAGACGTGTTCTATGTGCTCTTTGGTGTCAGTTATTAGTAACATTCCATCCGCTTTTAAGAGGCATATCTCTTTTTGAGTTCGCTTCTCACGTTGGATTTCTCAGCTGAACCATGAAGGTGTCGGCCTGGACAGATCCTAAAGGAAGTCCACTGGCCACGTCATCAGTCTGTTGTGAGTGGAATGTTGTATTTTAGAACTATTACGGTTACAAATTGAATATCACTCGCAGTTGATCGCAACATTTACGTTCTTATAGAATTTTCAGTCAGATCCTTCGGAAAAATGCAATGAACTGGAATTTAACTCTTATTAGAGCTTGTCACTAGCGCATATCCTTGTCAATACCAGGATTTGAATGCCGTACTACACTTTCTTAATGCAACCGCATCGATCACTATTCAATAGATCCTACAGTAGGCACAACTGAATTATTGTATGTAAAAGTTTAAATACTTTCGCTTGTATATATTTGTTTATGTATATAAAAGAACCTATCGTGTGTATCCAGCCACTGATGCTAGCGACTTGAGTTAAATCGCAGTATACACTAATAGGCTCATGCAAGTGTTTATTTGTGAAATGTGGGTTAATGTCTATGCTGTTCTTGCTTTTTTTGTGAAAGTTCACTTTCTTAAGGATTTTTTTTTAAAAGTTCTCGCTTAGTAAACGTTTATTGATTTTTTAAATTTTCCTCCCACTGATTTTAGTGTAATAATCAGCTTTTTCACCGGGTCACTCATTCTTTTCCCTGTATAATTTACTGTTATGTAGTATGCACTTGATAATTAGCGGAAAAGTTCGTTTGACCATAGCTCTCGCGCATCAATTTTTCACGGTTTTATTGGTACTTATCAACAGTCACATTGCTCGGTATCTTTATTCAGATTGATTGGGCAATCCTGACTGTTATCATAGGTTTGGGTCAACATGACGGTCGCTGTCTCATTTGAAATCGGTCGAGTGAACTGAGCGTTATTCACAATTCTGTGTGACTAAGTGTTCGTGTATGATATTTCGGTCATGTGTCGTGTGCGATTGATAGCATAATGGCCAACATGGTGTCCATGAACATGGACCAACTCTTGATCATATGAAAAATGGACACTACCGTTGAATCTTAACAAATTCGAACTTCAAGTCTTTTCCAAGGATGTTAGTGACCGGTTTGAACTTCTGTTCCACTTGAACCAGCAAACCGTTTACGATTGTGCACTATTTTGTTCACGTCCAAAACACCCTTTAATGTTATTCCTTCTGTGCTATTAATCAACATAGTCGACTGTTGTTCGGGTCGTGTGGAGCATGCGTTTACAGTATTAATTACCCGCGTTCGTTGCCATAAACATTATTTTTCGGTCATGTTGTCGACAACTTTGTCGCGTGCTATCCTGTTGTTTACGTTGGTTGGGTACTGATATGGCGTTCCTAATCGCAGACTAGTTTCGTTCTTTGTTGAGTTTCAGATTCTGTCACATAAGCTCCATATTCGCTCTGGTTGAATTTCGACTTATTTATGCTGACCTCTGTATAGTACAGTTGTATTTTGTTCTTCATATCGTCGAAACAGGCTGTTGTCGTGCTTTATTTGTCATATTTCATGTATATTTTACCTCCACCGTCTCTCTGTACATTGACTCATTGTAGCAACACTTCACATTGCTGGCTGTACTTGCCGCAAACCAGCTGAAACTTCCTCTGGTCACTAAACCATCTAAACCAAAACCACCTCCACCCAGGAAACGTCCTTTTGTCCGCAATCTTTTTCGTCGTGCACATAACCACCAGACGGAATCCATCCCAGAAGGGACGCGGCAGTACAGCAAATTAGCCTCGCCAGTGCCTGAAGACATCACGACAGGGGAAAACCGTAAGGTCTCTGCCGGTTCACTTCGGGGCACCACTGTCACTACTGCTTCATCCAAAATGACCGGCTCGCAAGGAGGGTCCAATGTGATTGTGGACGGTGCCGTTTCATCTCAGGCACAATCGATCGAAGCTTTCCCATCCGCATCTTTTGGTTCCCATCGACTCGGATGTAGTCGTGGTGGGATACCACATATCTCGCCCCCGTTGGACATGAAACACTTAGTTCATGTGGATCATGATTGGGTCACTGGTCATGGCCTCTCCGACACATCCTTACGGTTGTTTCCCGGTAAGTCCGTTGTTCATGCTCTATGATTTGGCCGTTCATATTACCGAAGGATGATGAGCTTCCATTGATTTTTATCTTGTCGCCTCGTCCTGATGCCGAACTGGCCGAAGGAATAGCATCCTCTGTTTAGATAATACACTTACAGGGAATGATCGTAACTGGTCACCAGGCCTCTACGATCACCAGTTCCATATCGGAGATTGCAACTTTTTTGGTCTAAGAATGCACATGTTGTATGCTGCGAATGTTCAAGTCGCATTAAACCAGTTTGGTTGGCGCACAAATGTGCTCATTTGCATGTACCAGTTGTGTTCGTTATTATTAAGCTGTACAGTTGCTCCAGATCTAACCGTTCGTCAATGCATTTTCATAGGAAATATGGGTGGCTGTTTGGTCTTTTTATTTTGCGAACCGGTGAATTTTTTCATCATCAGTGCACTGACTATGGCCTACTCATCGATCCAATCAATGATCGATTACACTACGAGATCGATCAGGTTTTTTTAGTTGACTTACTCTTGCCGCCGTATGTACATGGGAGTAGTTTGTTAGCTGGGGGAAGTGATTCACATACAGTTCTGTTACCTCTATAATCATAACCTCGTAATCCACCGGCTGCGTTTATACTGAAACTCCGATGACCCACCTGTCTGACGCTTGTTCATGGGTCATGGGTTCGAAACATCGACTTGTATGATGTTGATGAGACTCATCAAAGTCGAAGCGCCTTTCTACATATTCGAGAGTGGTCACCGGGACCAGCTGTTCGCTGAAACGTTTCCTAATCCCTAGTGGAGTTGTGGCGATCGAATACGGCGTACGAGAAGGGGAATTGCATCAACTAGGCAAAATAAAATCCGTACTAACTTTTCAAATGTAGCATTCACTAGTGACATCGCGAAGATTACAAATGTATATATTCTCTCTCATTCGGTTAATATTTTCATACAAAAAGCTTAATTTTATATCAAATAATATTAGTCGATAGTCTAACCTATCCCTTATGTGGATTTGAGTAAGAACGGCACCCTGTCAACTTCACTATATATGGGGTATTTTCAGCAAGGCACAGTTCAATATGATATTTCTAACTTGATTGAAATAGTTAATTCATTTGATTAGTTTCAATAGAACATACTACGTTTACTATAGTAATGTTTCATGTTTCACATGCAGTCAGTCTCAGACAGTTGAACAACGGCAACAATTGCATATTAAAACGAACTTGCGGAACGGAAGTTTGGTGCCTACAATCGGGATACCAGCTTAGCTATACAATTAGAACTAGTTGCTATTGAATGCATTGGTTAACTTCCAGTGTCTAGTTTTGACAACCTAAATAATTCATTTTTCATTTATTCGAAAAATCTTGCAGACTGCCTCATTAGCTTTCTTCCCACCCCGTTCTGATTGAACGCTTTACTATAGAGAGGCAAGCTGTTTTTACCAGTATTTACGGTCACATGCTTTTGCGCAACCAGCTAATTGTCAGTGTTTCCTTTCGTTTGAGCTCATAGTGATAATTCTGTTACAATACTCTATGTATCAGAAACGTCTTTCTTAAAAAGCTGAAGTGTTTCTTCTTTGGGGATGTTTTTTTTGATGAAAGGATTAGTATTTTATTTCCTTGAAACTCAGTCCATGTGACTGCGGCGCATGGACAAGAATGTTACTTTCTCAAAACCTTCAAGATAGTTGTACCCCCATGCTTACTACCGGAGTCTCAGCAAAACCGTTCCTAGTATTTTAAAGTACTTCAAATCCTCTGACAGACAATATTGCTGCTAACCGACTGCTTCCTGTAACAATTGCGTTGCCACTGCAGAGTGCAGGAGGATCATCCGTTGAGATAGACAATAACAATATTTATCTGCTGTTCGAATCAAAGGATAAGGAAAATAAACTGACCAATACCACACCATCGGGTTCTCATCGCCGTGCATCCTTTGGACTGTACGTGGACCCGGTTGCAAACAGGCTACCGAATAGCCATACAATGATTATTCCAACACAGGAGTTCCCGAATAACAAAACAACATTATCTGGATTCAAGAATGAATTAAGTAGAGCAGTGTGAAAAATCATTTTTATGGAATGCAGTTCAGCTAATTTGCTGCTTTAGGGAGCTCTGACAATTAGTCTGATGTTTTTTCTTTACTTCTTCCTGGCTTCCGATTAAGGGGGTTGTTAACTCAACTACATCACTCGAGTTAATGAATCTTAGTGTTTAGATTTCAAAATGCTATCTTCGATATCCTCTGCTAATTTCCAAATGATCATACCAGAATTGAGCGTCGCTGATAGGTGTCAATGGTCATTTGGTGGATGTTGTTTTAGTATTGTTCAGGAAACAAAACTGTCGCTGACTATGCATCGAACTGACTAGTCTGTTGTGTCAGATTTTGACTTGTCAAAGGGGCGTGTAACGATTGCAAACTAACTTTTTTGTTGTTATATACCTTGGATTTCCTAAGTTCACTGTGTAAGCAAACCGGTTTTAATTTGACAAGGTTGTTGTACTCATTCTTCCTAATGGAGACTAGGCCAATTTCAAGCCATGGTCCTGGGATGTTTTTTCGGTAATGGGCTACCTAGCGCAAGAACATTTCGTATTTCGTAAACGTGTTTCATCGGTGAGAGTCTTCTTCTTCTTCTTGAAGAAGTGAGTGATGCATGAACGATGGCACGTGATCGATAGAGACTGGATGTTTTTCGAATTGCATTTACATGAGTCTGAAGCTTAATAGGTACTCTGTATGGTAGCCACGTGAAGTTTCTTCTTCACTTCTACTCAAATAGAATTCCGTGTAACCTGTTTTCTCTGAATTTCGTTTTTGGACAACAATTGGGGTGAGTTTTGAGTGTTGTATCGTTCGGCAGATGGCAATTTGCACATATTGGCTAGCAAAGTCGTTACTGTCTTAATTCTGCCGGAGTGAGATTATCTGACATGCAATTAGGTCCGTATTCGATGATCCATTAAAGCCAGCAGACTGTAATCTTGTTACTCTAAATTTCGACGGTTACCCTATTACGAATTGCTTCTATTATCACTTTTGAGCAGTATCACGTGATTTTTTTTAGTGTGAATTATGTTGAGTAGTTCGGTTAATCAGTGGACACATTTTCCAAAAAGCTTACTCGCCTTCCTTGACACATAGTTTGGCGTCGTTTAACACATCCATAATAAAGCTGTGTGTGCAGCTTGTCTGTTCACAAAGCAGGTGATTTTACTGGACTAAAGATGGACTGGGAATTGATCATCCAGTTTGTTCAAAGCTGCAGTAAAATGCGGCAGTCTTCTGTTCATCAGAAATTGCGCTATTGCAAGATTAAATTCATTGGTTCAGGTGAAAATAGGTTTTCCCCACGGTATACATTTTAGCTTGCACGGAAATCGTGATTTGTAGCAGAATGTGACTCTGCAAACTGTTTAGAGAAGTTTTGGGGCATTTAATACCAACTGGCGCTAGCAGCATCACCAACGTATATTTTGCCGTTAATTAACCTACAGTGACTTGTCCTATCTGAGCTGAACCTAGCTCCCCAGAATAATACAACCGTCACGAAGGTCTGTGCTTATTACATTCCACCTGTCACGTTCTGCCGTAAAACTGTCCAGTGCGCATGTGCTTGTCGTCGGTGGTGTGATCACGTTTGTAAACGATAATTACAACTTATGACGCAGCGTATGTTCCATTTGAATACTCTTTATTGCTATCCACTTCTACTCGTTTGCTTAGTATTGTTTTTCACCAATCTTTTGTCATTTCTTTCCTATCATGCTAATTCTTCCTAGTGGCGACTAGTTCGGGTTGTCTGTAGGTTTTGATTACATCTTGGGACAGCTTTGAATCATTCCGCTGAATATCAACTTGATCCCTTCTCTCACCATTTTTCTCATCACACTGCCACTGACTCTAACAACTCTGTAGATGTACACGTATTTATACATATATTTTGCCTCTAGTCACAAATTTGTGTTCGCGATATTTTCATCTTTGTTGGTCAATTCTTTATTTTCTTCGTTTGGGCTGGACGTGGTTTGCATTGTCGAAGGCAACCGTATTGAAAAAACCCGACATACAGGACGACAGTACATCAGGTATCTTTGTTAAGTAATCATGCAACTGGCAGAAACCTTTTCCTCGATTGTGTGCAACCGTATCAATTTAATCGGCAAACTTGTTCAATCTGAGACCAATGTTCGCTCTTATTTCCATCAGGTCTGGCGCATATCCGAGACCTATACGTTCACATCCCGTCGCCATCCAATTCTGTTTATTATTTAACAACTCCCAATAATAACTTATGCGAAGAAGTTATGTTTGAAAGCAAACATAACGAAGTTCCATAATTATGAGACTGTTGATTTGTTAGCCGCGCGGTTTAACGAATCGAAGCACAATTAAAACTTCCGGGTTCCCTATAAAACGTCAGCAACCGTACTGTATGTTCTTGTTATACTTTGCCATACACACCATATTCGCCGACTGTTTGATTGCGTTGTTCCCTACAAATTGGTCATTATTTTCCTCTGTTTGCTCGCTCTACTTTATAACACTTGAAGCGCAGCTTTCAAACACTACTCGATGTCGTAGATACTCGGTTAGCATCTTGAGTATCTTGTTGGAAAACTAGTGAATCCGCCGTCAAACAAGCGGTGTTTATGGCTGGATTAACAGGTACATCATATAATTGTCCATATGTCGTAACGATAAACCATTATCCCAGCGAAGTCTCTGCAGTGGTACCATCAACTATAGTGATTGTCACTTAACAGTATATACATGTTTTTTCATCTTTTGACCAACATCATCAATTGGTTATACTAAATGTTCCTTCCTATTCAGCCGCCCTTGCCGCCGCCGCTGCTGCTGTCTCTACAGTGGGCGCTGGTAGCTCCACAACGGATTGTTCATCAGTTCTTTTCCCTTGGGAAAGAAGTTGTTCCCCTTTAACAACATCCCCCCGAGAACGTCATCCGTGCGCCTGCCAGTCCGTCAAGACAGACCTTAGTCCGACGGTGGACAAGATGCTTCCTGCCTGTTCACAGTGTGCCCATCTTTTGTCTCCTGTGTTTGTCGAACCAGCTTTGACCGATGGATCAATCGATCGAGGAGATACGCGACTTGGAATGGATAACCAATCTTGCTCTACAGTGTCCACTTCGTCAACCTCCATTGACAGGTTTGGTCTTCGTACACCGGTTGGAAAAAGTCATCGAGGCCCTGCCCGGCTGCTCTCCGGACAACGAACTGGCGCAGCTTCCGGTGTTTCTGTAGGTAAGTAATTCTTCATGTCTCGCCGGAAGTTGCAAATTATTTTCTTTATCATCCCAACGCGTTATTCTTTCTCTTCGCTCTTTGTGCGTTATGTCCAGCTTATGCGAACAAACTAACCGTATATAT
>JTDE01003729.1:19074-30129 GCA_014338405.1 Paragonimus skrjabini miyazakii | reverse complement strand
AAACTAAACACTCAGACATCATCATACTAGCGGGCGAGTTTAATGCTCAGCTTGGTCGTCTTCCTCCGGATGAGAAGCGGCTAGGGTGTATGTTTAGTGTCCGGGCACAACGCACTGATAATGACGAAAGACTACTACAGCTGTGCGCATCCCACGGTCTGTATGTTTCGAGCACCGCACCCCAACACAGGAAGAATCACTGTGTTACTTGGAGACCTCCGTGTGCTTCTCAGCCGTGGACACAGTTGGATCATATAGCAGTTAGTTACAGGTGGCGCCACTCCGTTACGGACTGTTGTGCCTTTTGGAGCAACCACCTGGACTCTGACCATTCTGTTGAGCTTGTCCGTTTTGTTTTGTCATTTACGCAGGGGACATACGCTCGTAAATTCAAGGTGCATAACTGGCATTCGAGCGATGAGGATGTGAAGAACTTTTACCATCAGGTGTTGGTGAAGTTGCCCAGTTCTAGTCAGACGAAGGATCCTAATGAACACTGGGTACAAATCGCCGGAGCTATGAAAGCATGCCGTGAACAGGCATGTTCCGATGGAGCTGTTCAGTTTCGACAGAACTGGGTCTCCGTCACGTCGATAAACCTCATGAACAAGCGTCGCTCGATCCCACCTGATTCCGAATATAATGACGACCGTCGAGAACTTAAACGCAAGCTGACTAAAAGCTTGTGCAAAGACCGTGAGCACTACTTGGTCGAACAATCGAAAGAGATGGAAAGAGCTTTTTTATCAGGGAATAGCAGAAAGCTTTTTTTCCCTGATCCGTGGTTGTACTGGTCGTGGAATCGGTGTAAGTGAGACCATATGTGAAAAAGATGGTTCACTTATTACCAGTCAATCGCGCCGATTTGACACGTGGGCTGAACATTTTGAAGAACAGTTCAGTTGGCCTCAACCAGATCATGTGGACGACGGAACCCGAATGGTCAGTTATTGCGTTCTAGACGGTCCTCCGTCGGAAGCAGAAGTGGTCCTGGAACTCAATTTGTTGAAGCGTAATAAGGCTCTTGGACAAGACCTCCTCCCTCCTCTTTTCAAGGTTGGTGCGGAGAGGTTGATATCAGAACTCACAAAACTCCTCCAGACGATTTGGGAGACTGAAGAGGTGCCTCGTGATTGGTGCTTATCAACAGTAATTCACAATGTGACAACCACAGAGACATCAGTTTGGTGTCTATTGTGTCCAAGTTGCTCACTGGCCTCATTTTACGTCATCTTACTTAGCCGAGAGAAAGTCAGATACGCGAAAAACAGGCAGGAATCCGATCCGGTCGGGAGTGTGTTTATCATATGTTTACCTTGCGACGGATCTTGGAACATCGGCACTGTTACAGACAGCCAACAGTCGTGGTCTTTCTGGGCATAGAGGCTGCTTTCGATTCAGTTGCTCGTAACGTTCTCTGGAGCTGTCTTCTTCGCAAGGGAGTACCAGGGAAATGCGTGAGTCTATTGAGATCACTGTATGCCCGCTCTGCAAGTAGAGTGAGAGTTTATGGACAACTGTCTCGGGCGTTCATCACTTCTAGTTGTGTTCGTCAGGGGTGTCCGTTTTCCCCCTTCCTGATCAATTTTATTATGGACGACATTCTGGAGGATGACCTTCGGGAATCCAGTGGGCTTGGTGTTGAGTTTCTTCCTGGCGCTGGATTGACCGATCTGGAGTACGCAGACGACATTGTCCTACTTACCCCCTCTGCCAAAAACATGCAGACCATGCTGGACAGGTTGAGCGACCGAGCTGGTTTGTGTGGAATGCGCTTCGCACCTCTAAAGTGCAGTGTTGCTTCAAGACTGGGATGTTTCCAATCCTACTTTCTTTATTGCAGATAATCCGCTTGAGACTGTGGATAGTTTCACATATTCGGGTAGTATTATCTCGTCAGCCTGTAATGTTGTTGATGAGATATCGGCGAGGATTGCAAAGGCACGAGTTGCCTCTGCCAAACTGCTTCATCCATGGCGTCGGAAAGACATCCGGTTGTCGCTGGAAGGAAGAGTGTATAATGTCTGTGTGCGTTTCATTTTGTTTTGTGGTTCGGTAACGTGGCCTGTTCACAAAGAAGACATCAACAGGCTTGCTGTATTTGACCATCGTTGTCTCCGCGAATTGGCCCACGTTAAGTGGACTGATCGCGTGAACAATGTGTCCGTTCGCCGACGCGTTTTCGGGAACACTCGGGGTACGCGATCAAATGGTCAACTCATCACGGTGCACAGCTTGCGATGGTTGGGTCACGTACTCCGTATGTCATCTGATCGTTTACCGTACCATCAACAGTTGGATGAAACCACATGGTGGTCAAGCAAAAATGTGGTTACGAAATATTAAGACCCTGACTGCTTCATTGAGCAAAGTTGGTAGGTGTCGCCTGCCTGGATGGGGTCCTCGTGATCACTCAAACCGCTAGTTAGAGACGCTATCCGAGATGACGGTGTGTCGTAGTCAATGGCATACCTGTATCCATATCATTCCTCGTTCTTCCTCTTAGTCCTCTTTTAATAATTTCCAACTTTCTTGGTAACGTTTTCTTCTAGGATATTCCACGTCACTGTTGAGGTGAACGGTGGCTTGAGCCACAGTACCTTTTGGTCAGGCTCATGGCTGTTATGATGGTGATCACAACCGCTGCGATAGCGATAACCCGACTAGATGCCTTTGAAGTTTACCTTCTGAATCGCCGTCATTTCCACATCCTAATGTTTTGCTAGCACAAACCCAGCTTAGTCATTACTGTTGACCAAGGGCTTAAACATCAATACAGTCAACCTAATTACCTGTTTGTGATTTGGTTTCGATCGCCCGATATATATAATATATATATATATATATATATAGTACATGATTGCCAGCCAGTAATACCGTGCCTCGGTGTTAGACCCAGACTGCGAGTACTTAACCATACGACCAGTGCACATCGCTATTACGATGACAACAAGATTGTGCGATGAGTCTGTTCGAAATAAAATTCCCGGTTCAGCATTCCACCCACGATTTTATGTCATGTTTTTCTTTCGGGCGATTCACTTTAAACCTTGTGTGTGTGGCGGTACGTGGTACGCAAGGAAACCATTGATTTCATAGGTCCTGTTGACATGACTATATGACATTGCAGTGAATACGGCTGCGAATACACTGGCCATTTCAGAGTAAGTAGGTCGTCAACATGCTCACAGTACTTCGTCGACGAAGAGACAACGAGCACGTTAGGCCCAAGTAGGTTATGTCAATTATATCCTTTTTTCGTTCGTATCGACCAACGACTACCGTTGCTTGGCAGTTCACTCACTTCCTTTTTCAGAAACTGGGGTCACTGTAGCCCTCTACTTTTCGTTTTCCTTAGCTCTGCTGGTGCACATTAAGACGAATTTTTCGTTTGTTTTTAAGTCCTGCCTTGAATTATCTTTCTCCTCTTTATCTTTTCTAGAGTGCACTAACGTCTACTCCTATGTTAAACTACTTCTTACATTATATTTTCAATGTCTTTATTCCCAGCATTGATCTTACCGCTGGATTCTATTAATTTTCTGACAGATAAGGGTTTCAGTTTCGTCTTAACCCACTAGTTGTCTAAGCAGAATTGGTCCGCTGGACACAAGGTTCTCACTCACACATCTGCTGGTCTTATTCTTCCGGATTTACACTGCATAGGTGGTTTGTGAACGGTACCACAGGTGTTGCAATGCAAGCTGCCTGTGGTGAGTGCTTTGCGCAGGTGTCCTTTGGCTTCGGTCACTGTGACAAGTTAATCTGTAACAGATGCCACCAACGATTTGTGACGGTTCCTGGTAACTGTGGTATAGTGACAGATTATTGGTAGCACAGTTACGGGTTTAAGTTCCGGCTATCTCAATTGCTCCTGCTATTTACATCTGATAGACATGACAATGCTACCCTGCTCATATGTGAACCAGTATGTCGCGCAGCACCATACGCTTTATGGGTTTCTGTGTTCGTATAGCCACACGACTCAGTTTTTGGCATTTGATGTAAGTGCTGTAACCTTCCTCTGGTCACTACGGTAATATCAGAGGCATTGTTATCATATAACTCTTCTGAATTCCATTCACCACTTATGATCTTTTTTCTTCACGTGTGATCCATAAAATACTCATAGTTTGATTGTAGCTTTGTCATTCTTACCCCTTGGTTGTTCATGGCTCCATTTCACTTTGCCAGATCCTGGTGATGTCCTCGTTCGTACCAGCTCCCGCTCTTGTGGGTGCAGCAATTTTTTCACGCGTTCACGCCCTCAGCAGATGCTAGGCGACCCCTCTAATGTATATACTGGTTGCGGGAACACTTATCGAGGCGATCCAATGTTAAGTCCTCCGCCTCATCGTTCCACACAATACCGTCGAGCCGCAACTATTGACCGGTCAATGGCGTTGCAGTCGGATGAGAACTCGACTCCTATGGGACATGCTCTTATCCCGGGTGACCAAACTGTTGAATCTGCGGACCTGACTGATAGGCGGCGTTCAGCTTCCGGGTACGATATTTCCTGTCCTGTTTTCGTCTGTATTAATTTCAGTCATCCGGTCTGCTTAAAATCTTTCCTACCGGTTCACAATGCTTGAGTCCCGTGTTCATTGGTGATTGCCCCTCATCCACATAACAACCTCAGAAACCATTATGATCCTAACATTGGGCGTTATGTTCGGGAAGCGTCTTAACAACAGCGGAATCTGTTACAGATTTGACTCATTGGGACATCCTTAGAATGATCGCCTGTGATATTCCAAATATATGCAGCTACACTTCAGACATCAGGAATTGGAATACATGATTGCATATCCTGTCCGCTCCTGGTTGTCGTTTTCATTTAGTTGCTAATTTTACTTCGTAAACTTTGGCTTTGCTTCCATGGTCGAACAATTTCATCAAGCATAGAAATCTTTGGACGTTTGACACAGTAGTATTCGAAAGTATCAACCAGGGTCTGAGGACCTTCGGCCCTCTCATAGTCAATAACCGACAGTGCTATCTTTGTAGTCCAACTTTCCGATGTAATGTATGTCGTATGTTGCTTTACGATAGTCAGGCTATTCATGCCTAGACAGGAAGAACGTTTGTTGTAACGAGAGTCGAACTTACGACAGTTACTGTTGAGCTGTGTTGTACTGTCTTTTGCTTGTTCTCCAGTGGGTAACCGAGCTACTTTGGTGTGTTTTTTGTTTTCACGTCAGATGATCCTCAACGAGATAACACATCAGATTTTCCATGTAATGGACGATATGTATATTCGTGTTGAAATTCGCTGGTCCAAAAACCATGTATTCAGTATATCCCTAGTTTGATTACAACCGCGGTACAAGTTGATATATGAGGTGGATGTTTGCTCTTTGTCTATGGTGGACCCTAGTAAGTCAGGAATTGTGGGTTGTTTTCGTCTGTCATACTGGAGGTCCTGTGATCCACCTAGTCTTTTTCTGGAGACGTTAAGGTATATATCGGGCGAACGAATGAACGGTGTTTTTTCTATTGCAACGGTGGTTGGCATTGATGCCTGACTACCATACGGCCATGGACAGAAAAAACAAGCCCCACTTCAAAGTTGAACTGTTGAACAGGGATGGAAGTCTTACATGTTTAGGCTGAAACCTGCAACGTCATGTTATCAATATTGAAAACGAACAACTAGGTTGAAAGTAATGGTGAGAACGGCATTTACGTTACACCTTCAGTAATCACAGCTACTTCTCAGACGACTCATTTAGAGAACAGTAAGGTTCATGTCAGTGAACCAGTTTTATTGTCTTTTGCTTCATTTCTCTAATCACTACCTTTGCTAGTCATGGGGGCTGTAACCCTGGAGACAAGCGTGATCTACATTTATGTCAAGCCACTTTTTCAACACCGTGTACCAATCGGTTGATGGATTGGAAAACGGTGCTTTACTTGCCAGGTAAATATGCGGCACCCCTAGCAATCCTGGTTTGCGTATCATAGAAGACTGAGCAGACGAAGTTGTTTGATCCTCACTATCGAATGTCCACTTCGTGGCCACATAATTGTTTACTCACCGATATCACTCGATACATGTGGTGGATTGTAGACCTCGATGACCAACGAGTTTTAGATGACTTACATCTTCTACTCTATTCAGTTATGCTTAACAACCATAACGTAGTTATGTTCTCACGGTCGTCTTATACACGCAGTCCTTCCTTCAGCAGCGGCAGGCAGCACTTCATTTCACAGACGCTTGCTAAAGTCATGGTCCGAAGAACTCCTTTGTAAAGTGGAACGTATGTTAAACTTCGATGGCGGATTGTTGACAACTGTTTATCTATCAGTTTTTGTTAAGTGTGAGATTAAACGAATGCAGGGATACTACAAAGGGAAGAGGAACCCACGGTTTGGTTATTTTGTGGAAGTAGTAAAAATTATAAGACTGTGGGACGAATGTGCAATGGTACGTAGTGATTAACAGAAGGGCACTTGTTGAGGTGCTATCAACAAGATGTTGAAAGACAGATAATTCTTCTGTGAGCGTAGACAGATGTAATAGATGGATCGCTAACGAAGGGTGTTAATTTGTCTAAACAACGAACTGAACGAACAAAATAATTTAGGGGACCTCACATAAGTGTGTACGTAATTTTTCAAAGTGAAAAGAATTCGAGGTTTATTGGTTTATTGTGTTGGTTGTGAGATATGGATAAAACTAGAGGGGTTATGTGGAGCAAAGTTACTTCCAAAATTTGGTAAGCGAAAAGTGTAGTTGTTCGAAGTTATATATGGGCGAGTTTGAAAGCGTCTCGTTCATCATAAGATTCACCTCAATTCACAATTCTTATGTGTATTTGGTGATGCACAAAATGATGGGGGCTACTGTGATTTAGACCGTCGATTGAGGTAGATGGTGGGTCACATCATCTTTGGACTCATGTAAGTAATTGGAAGGTGTTTGATGATTTTTTTCGATGGACAATAGAATTAATGTAAGAAAAATCCAATTGCAAAAATAATCCAGGCTTTGCGTAGACTACAGTTAAGGGCAACGTGCTTTTACGCAGCAAGTGGCGTGAATTCGTGGCACAGTTGACAGAGCTTTTGCCGAGTAGAGACATTCTTCCTATGTGACTGATTCGAGTTTAGTAGGTGGCCAATTTTTTTTTGCAATTCTATCTACTCTTTAACAGCAAATCTGTTACACAGTTATACTGTCAGCGTTGTTGAACTGATACAACCTTATGGAACGCTGACAAGCTCCTGTTGTTATGTGAGATGATGGTTTTGTGTATGCGGATTAGAATCGAGTGGACCTGTAGCGAAGCATTCGATCCCATTTGACCAGTTTCGGATTGAATCTGTTTATAGTTATTGCCAAGGCCATATGTTTTTGTTTGTATCGTCTGCGAATTTAAACCATAACTGAAGCGTTGCAATAACAATAACCAAGGAACGGATTTTATTTTCCCCACTTTCAACCTGGTTATTTGTTTGATTGCATGAGAGATGTAAACACTTTGATGTTGATCTTTTGAATTTGAATATACACTATTTCCATCTTTTTTTTGTTTCTTACCTATAGCCGTTTTTCACAATTACCTAACATTAGGCATTTACATAAGCTATTGATGTTTTGCTGTCAGTAACGATCGCAATAGCCCCGCCTGCGACCCTTCTATGGTATTCTTAACCCTGATTCTCTTTTTGCCATAAATATGTGCAAACATTTCCCATACCAACTTCATAAATCACTGAATGTGATTACATAGAAATGAGCTTGAACCACACTGTGATACATTGAATTAATCGTGATTTCCATCTAATTCTCACTCGAACTCTTAACACACATCGATTGGTTTGTCTATTTATCCTACCCAGGAAGAGGTTTTCACTGAGTGTCTTCCGGTTGTTTTCGTATGCCCACATAAGTTTGGATGGTAACCTAAACGACCGATAGTTTGTTTTTACGTCGTATTTGGTCTTCAAATATATTGTATACAACAGTATAATCGTACCAACAACTATCTTACCGTTTTGAGTTGTGTTCACGCGTGCGCCTTTCTGGTCCCGCCACACTATCGGCCAACCTAGAATGATGATAATCATTGTTCATTGTCACTTCTCCACACTGACATGCATGTTTTCGTGATTTTACAAAGTCTACGGAGTGTCTTGTAGATTGTCAAGGTTGACCACATTGGAGTGTGGCGCGGTTGTTTTCACTTCCTCTTGCACTTTTAGGCTACCATGGTCTTCTTATTTATAAGAAAGCACTTATTTCTTGTAAGTCGTATGGGGTTCGTTCGATGGAAATTAAACACCGTTCATATTTGACTACAGCCTTGACATTCAAATGAACTTCTCAGCAAACCGCTTTCGAAACGAAGCACTTTATTACGAATTCCAATGTGTATCGTTTCTACGAGCAGTCTACATACAAAGGCTATAGTCAGCCGGGAATGATGTCCGTGGTATATCAACCAAACTCCTGACTGCTTATGAGTAATCAGTCATTATTCATCAATTTAGATGGATTATGTACTTTCAGTTTGACCAGAAAGTCGTAAACAGTTGATGATCAATCACATCTTAATTACCTACTGTTACGAGTTCTTCAACCATATTTTCCGTATCAATCGGATTACTTTATTCAATACCTTCTCAGTTACGAGTATTTGAATTACGTCTAACATATCGTCTCAATTAATGGTTCACATTTACCTAGTCCTGTCATATTGATTAAGAACCTGGCGATATATCCTCAGACTCCGTTTTCCTAATTTGATGTAATCCTAAGCTTGTTCCCTTGAGAACAGTTACTATGGCTACTGAAATATTTGTGAGTTTTTTGTCTCAGCTTTTACGTTTCCTTCTTTTATAGACTGAAATCGGTAAATTATTAGTGGTTGGTGTTGAAAATAACGGTCATTTACTGCGTTATTAGTGGGTTTTGCTTGAAGGTTTTGCATGCAGTCCCGATAACTATCGGTGATGTGGTGCTGATGGCTGAACGTTCTTAGTCTACGAGAACGGAGTACAACTGTTATAACGGCAACTCAATTACAGTGTTGTTGCGCAAGTGGTCGCAACCCCTTGACCACGCTGGTGATTTTCTGTGCTACCCTTATGACACTTACCCACTTCTTGTGGATTCCATTCCGTGATGCGTTTGTTACTAGTGGGATCCAATTAGTTGGAACCAAGTGTCTCTTATTTCACTGCTGATCATTGACACGAACTTTTGCTGGTATCCTGTAGTATGCCCTGACGCTGCACGAATCTAGTTCATCACATGATAGAGTACCCTTTCTAATGTGAATGGTGTAATTTATTTTACGTTCCAGTGGTCTATCACTCGTAACCTGGTCGTGGCCTGATAATCTCGTAGTTTCTCCGACTGTTGATACTTTGTGACTTATGCCCGACTTTACAAACTCTGCTGGTATGTGTGGTGTGTATGTGTATATGTCATCAATAAGTTGCATGGCTAAGTCCTGGGCAGGCTAGGGCTCGTCGACATAGTCTGCTACCTTAGTGTGGTAGTTAAGCTTAAGCGTTATGTTAATCTGCAGGGCTTTTCCGGCTTGAATTTCGATTCCAACAGATAGAACTGTATCAGATACCTACCTGTGATCTCTGTGTCATCGAAATGGCGTCCGGTGCAACTAAGAGGATATAGGCTATAATGTTTGCCAGCGTTCTGTTTTGTTCCATGATTCGGAAACGTCCCCCTTTGTGTGGAAGATATCAGCATATTAACTTTGTTTAAACATCATTATCTTCTTCATCTTGCCCATACCAAATGGGATGATCGTGTGACTGACGATGAAATTATTCGGATGGCTCAGAGGTTCGCGGTCAGTTGATCGAATTATACAAGTGCCCTGTATGTGATCGTTGGATAATGTATTCTGTATGATATTGAATATCTCTTACTAGGACTGCCAACAGCTGGTTGTAATCACTGGATGTCCACATAACGACTGACTATTCCGTCGAGTGTAGTGGGCTAGGGTCGATTGCTCGGTTGGAGACACAGTATGCTCATATCTACAACTTTTCTAGCTCTAACCTTATTTTATCTAGCTTCTTGCTTTGTTTTGATGTTTTTTCTCCAAAGGAGATTCCTCTTCACTGATGGTGTGAACAGTGGTTCGAGCCAAAGTACCTTCTGGTTAGACTCGTAACCGTTATTGATAAATGGGTTTACGAACTCACGACTAACACTTGTTAGACAAGCTTACATCGTGTGATTGACAACGGAGGTCAAATGCCTACTTGCGATCCATTGATAGTGCATGTGAATGAATCAATAGGATATGGGTTTACGGTTAACTGCCATCGTTATATTGTGATATTCGTCTGTGAACGTATTTGGGTACACTTTTCTTCTATGTATAGACAAAACACCTGCATGTCTTGCTTATATGACATTCACCGCAGTTGCACGCGAATTGTTGTACACATCGTGATTTGGCGCCTGTAAGGGGATCAGAAGTTGCCTGTGGTATCTTGCTAATTTATGTCCAGTCTGTTATATTATCATTTTACTTTTGTGTAACGACGGTTCGGTAGGATGCTCATTAGACGACTTACTTTTTCAATTACTTTCTCACTCTTTACGATCTTTCGTCTACTATTACGTTTTATGAGACATCCCTGTGGTCCATTGTCGCTTGGAGATATCTTGAGCATAGCTTGATCTTTTGCAGCATAATTGGTTATGTTCTCTCCGTCTCCAGCAAACATTGTTATCATTACACGACGACTGTTGAGAAATTGGCTTTACCATCGGTAAGTCATAAGTACCAGACTAGCTTAGAAAGCTGCCTTTGTAGTACTCTCTCCGAAGACCCTAGTAGCTGTTGGACACAAATCTCACAAGCTATTCAGAAAGCAGGTACTATAGCATGCGGCATAGGGGTACATAAATTTGACAAACATTGGATTTCAGAGGAATCTCTGGAGTTGTTAGAAGCCAGACGGAAGATTTCTCCTGGTAGTTCACATAATAAGTCTAGAAGAGATATCCGTAGGATCAGAGTAGAGGACGTGAACCGTCTTCAGGTGTTTGATCGTATC